>JARWKJ010000013.1:3735173-3740173 GCA_029959095.1 Rhinichthys osculus | reverse complement strand
TCAAAGGGCCAGAGACAGTTCATCCAGTTCATCCATCAACTGGAGAGGAGGAGGAGGAAGGAAGAGGAGAAAGGTGAAGGAAGAGGAGGAGGAGGAAGGAAGAGGGGGAGGAGGAAGAGGAGGAGGAACTGGAGTGGAAGAGGAGGAAGGAAGAGAAGAAAGGTGAAGGAAGAGGAGGAGGAACTGGAGAGGAGGAGGAGGAGGAGGAAGGAAGAGGAGGAGAAGGAGGAAGAGGAGGAGGAACTGGGGAGGAAGAGGAGGAGGAGGAAGGAAGAGGGAAAGGTGAAGGAAGAGGAGGAGGAACTGTAGAGGAGGAGGTGGAAGGAAGAGGAGGAGAAGGAGGAAGGAAGAGGAGAAAGGTGATGGAAGAGGAGGAGGAACTGGAGAGGAGGAGGAGGAGGAAGGAAGAGGATAAAGGTGAAGGAAGAGGAGGAGGAACTGGAGAGGAAGAGGAGGAGGAGGAGGAAGGAAGGAAGGAAGAGGAGAAAGGTGAAGGAAGAGGAGGAGGAAGGAAGAGGAGGAGGAGGAAGGAAGAGGAGAAAGGTGAAGGAAGAGGAGGAGGACGGAAGAGGAGGAGGAACTGGAGAGGAAGAGGAGGAGGAGGAGGAAGGAAGAGGAGAAAGGTGTAGGACGAGGAGGAGGAAGGGGAAGAGGAGGAAGGGGAAGAGGAGGAGGAAGGAAGAGGAGAAAGGTAAAGGAAGAGGAGGAGGAACTGGAGAGGAGGAGGAAGGAAGAGGAGAAAGGTTAAGGAAGAGGAGGAGAAAGGTTAAGGATGAGGAACTGGAGAGGAAGAGGAGGAGGAAGGGGAAGAGGAGGGGGAGGAGGAAGGAAGAGGAGAAAGGTAAAGGAAGAGGAGGAGGAACTGGAGAGGAGGAGCAGGAGGAAGGTAGAGGACAAAGGTGAAGGAAGAGGAGGAGGAAGAAAGAGGAGGAGGAAGGAAGAGGAGAAAGGTGAAGGAAGAGGAGGAGGAACTGGATAGAAGGAGGAGGAAGGAAGAGGAGAAAGGTGAAGGAAGAGGAGGAGGAACTGGATAGAAGGAGGAGGAAGGAAGAGGAGAAAGGTGAAGGAAGAGGAGGAGGAACTGGAGAGGAAGAGGAAGGGGAAGAGGAGGAGGAAGGAAGAGGAGAAAGGTGAAGGAAGAGGAGGAGGAGGAGGAGGAAGGAAGAGGAGAAAGGTGAAGGAAGAGGAGGAGGAACTGGAGAGGAAGAGGAGGAGGAAGGGGAAGAGGAGGAGGAGGAAGAGGAGAAAGGTTAAGAAAGAGGAGGAGGAACTGGAGAGGAAGAGGAGGAGGAAGGGGAAGAGGAGGAGGAGGAAGGAAGAGGAGAAAGGTTAAGGAAGAGGTGGAGAAAGGTTAAGGAAGAGGAGGAGGAACTGGAGAGGAAGAAGAGGAGGAAGGGGAAGAGGAAGGGGAAGAGGAGGAAGGAAGAGGAGAAAGGTGAAGGAAGAGGAGGAGGAACTGGAGAGGAGGAGGAGGAAGGAAGAGGAGAAAGGTGAAGGAAGAGGAGGAGGAACTGGAGAGGAGGAGGACGGAAGAGGAGGAGGAACTGGAGAGGAAGAGGAGGAGGAGGAGGAGGAAGGAAGGAAGGAAGAGGAGAAATGTGTAGGAAGAGGAGGAGGAGGAAGGGGAACAGGAAGAGGAGGAAGAGGAGGAGGAGGAAGGGGAAGAGGAGAAAGGTGTAGGAAGAGGAGGAGGAAGGGAAACAGGAGGAGGAAGAGGAAGGAAGAGGAGAAAGGTTAAGGAAGAGGAGGAGAAAGGTTAAGGAAGAGGAGGAGGAAGGGGAAGAGGAGGAGGAGGAAGGAAGAGGAGGAAGGTGAAGGAAGAAGAGGAACTGGAGAGAAGGAGGAGGAGGAAGGAAGAGGAGAAAGGTTAAGGAAGAGGAGGAGGAACTGGAGAGGAGGAGGAAGGGGAAGAGGAGGAGGAAGGAAGAGGAGAAAGGTGAAGGAAGAGGAGGAGGAACTGGAGAGGAGGAGGAGGAGGAAGGAAGAGGAGAAAGGTGAAGGAAGAGGAGGAGGAACTGGAGAGGAAGAGGAGGAGGAAGGGGAAGAGGAGGAGGAAGGAAGAGGAGAAAGGTGAAGGAAGAGGAGGAGGAACTGGAGAGGAGGAGGAGGAAGGAAGAGGAGAAAGGTTAAGGAAGAGGAGGAGGAACTGGAGAGGAAGAGGAGGAGGAAGGGGAAGAGGAGGAGGAGGAAGGAAGAGGAGAAAGGTAAAGGAAGAGGAGGGGGAACTGGAGAGGAGGAGGAGGAGGAGGAGGGAAGAGGAGAAAGGTGAAGGAAGAGGAGGAGGAACTGGAGAGGAAGAGGAGGAGGAAGGGGAAGAGGAAGGGGAAGAGGAGGAGGAGGAAGGAAGAGGAGAAAGGTGAAGGAAGAGGAGGAGGAACTGGAAAGGAGGAGGAGGAGGAAGGAAGAGGAGAAAGGTGAAGGAAGAGGAGGAGGAACTGGAGAGGAAGAGGAGGAGGAAGGGGAAGGAAGAGGAGGAGGAACTGGAGAGGAGGAGGAGGAAGGAAGAGGAGAAAGGTTAAGGAAGAGGAGGAGGAACTGGAGAAGAGGAGGAGGAAGGGGAAGAGGAGGAGGAGGAAGGAAGAGGAGAAAGGTGAAGGAAGAGGAGGAGGAACTGGAGAGGAGGAGGAAGAGGAGGAAGGAAGAGGAGAAAGGTGAAGGAAGAGGAGGAGGAACTGGAGAGGAAGAGGAGGAGGAAGGGGAAGAGGAAGGGGAAGAGGAGGAGGAGGAAGGAAGAGGAGAAAGGTGAAGGAAGAGGAGGAGGAACTGGAGAGGAGGAGGAGGAAGGAAGAGGAGAAAGGTTAAGGAAGAGGAGGAGGAACTGGAGAGGAAGAGGAGGAGGAAGGGGAAGAGGAGGAGGAGGAAGGAAGAGGAGAAAGGTGAAGGAAGAGGAGGAGGAACTGGAGAGGAGGAGGAGGAGGAAGGAAGAGGAGAAAGGTGAAGGAAGAGGAGGAGGAACTGGAGAGGAAGAGGAGGAGGAAGGGGAAGAGGAAGGGGAAGAGGAGGAAGAAAGAGGAGAAAGGTGAAGGAAGAGGAGGAGGAACTGGAAAGGAGGAGGAGGAAGGAAGAGGAGAAAGGTGAAGGAAGAGGAGGAGGAACTGGAGAGGAGGAGGAGAAAGGTGAAGGAAGAGGAGGAGGAACTGGAGAGGAGGAGGAGGAAGGAAGAGGAGAAAGGTTAAGGAAGAGGAGGAGGAACTGGAGAAGAGGAGGAGGAAGGGGAAGAGGAGGAGGAGGAAGGAAGAGGAGAAAGGTGAAGAAAGAGGAGGAGGAACTGGAGAGGAGGAAGGAAGAGGAGAAAGGTGAAGGAAGAGGAGGAGGAACTGGAGAGGAAGAGGAGGAGCAAGGGGAAGAGGAAGGGGAAGAGGAGGAGGAGGAAGGTGAAGGAAGAGGAGGAGGAACTGGAAAGGAGGAGGAGGAGGAAGGAAGAGGAGAAAGGTGAAGGAAGAGGAGGAGGAACTGGAGAGGAAGAGGAGGAGGAAGGGGAAGAGGAGGAGGAGGAAGGAAGAGGAGAAAGGTGAAGGAAGAGGAGGAGGAAGGGGAAGAGGAGGAGGAGGAAGGAAGAGGAGAAAGGTGAAGGAAGAGGAGGAGGAACTGGAGAGGAGGAGGAGGTGGAAGGAAGAGGAGAAAGGTGAAGGAAGAGGAGGAGGAACTGGAGAGGAAGAGGAGGAGGAAGGGGAAGAGGAAGGGGAAGAGGAGGAGGAGGAAGGAAGAGGAGAAAGGTGAAGGAAGAGGAGGAGGAACTGGAAAGGAGGAGGAGGAGGAAGGAAGAGGAGAAAGGTGAAGGAAGAGGAGGAGGAACTGGAGAGGAAGAGGAGGAGGAAGGGGAAGAGGAGGAGGAGGAAGGAAGAGGAGAAAGGTGAAGGAAGAGGAGGAGGAAGGGGAAGAGGAGGAGGAGGAAGGAAGAGGAGAAAGGTGAAGGAAGAGGAGGAGGAACTGGAGAGGAGGAGGAGGTGGAAGGAAGAGGAGAAAGGTGAAGGAAGAGGAGGAGGAACTGGAGAGGAAGAGGAGGAGGAAGGGGAAGAGGAAGGGGAAGAGGAGGAGGAGGAAGGAAGAGGAGAAAGGTGAAGGAAGAGGAGGAGGAACTGGAAAGGAGGAGGAGGAAGGAAGAGGAGAAAGGTGAAGGAAGAGAAGGAGGAACTGGAGAGGAAGAGGAGGAGGAAGGGGAAGGGGAGGAGGAGGAAGGAAGAGGAGGAAGGTGAAGGAAGAGGAGGAGGAACTGGAGAGGAGGAGGAGAAAGGTGAAGGAAGAGGAGGAGGAACTGGAGAGGAGGAGGAAGGAAGAGGAGAAAGGTTAAGGAAGAGGAGGAGGAACTGGAGAGAAAGAGGAGGAGGAAGGGGAAGAGGAGGAGGAGGAAGGAAGAGGAGAAAGGTGAAGGAAGAGGAGGAGGAACTGGAGAAGAGGAGGAGGAGGAAGGGAAGAGGAGAAAGGTGAAGGAAGAGGAGGAGGAACTGGAGAAGAGGAGGAGGAGGAAGGGAAGAGGAGAAAGGTGAAGGAAGAGGAGGAGGAACTGGAGAGGAAGAGGAGGAGGAAGGGGAAGAGGAGGAGGAGGAAGGAAGAGGAGAAAGGTGAAGGAAGAGGAGGAGGAACTGGAGAGGAGGAGGAAGGGGAAGAGGAGGAGGAAGGAAGAGGAGAAAGGTGAAGGAAGAGGAGGAGGAACTGGAAAGGAGGAGGAGGAAGGAAGAGGAGAAAGGTGAAGGAAGAGAAGGAGGAACTGGAGAGGAAGAGGAGGAGGAAGGGGAAGGGGAGGAGGAGGAAGGAAGAGGAGGAAGGTGAAGGAAGAGGAGGAGGAACTGGAGAGGAGGAGGAGAAAGGTGAAGGAAGAGGAGGAGGAACTGGAGAGGAGGAGGAAGGAAGAGGAGAAAGGTTAAGGAAGAGGAGGAGGAACTGGAGAGAAAGAGGAGGAGGAAGGGGAAGAGGAGGAGGAGGAAGGAAGAGGAGAAAGGTGAAGGAAGAGGAGGAGGAACTGGAGAAGAGGAGGAGGAGGAAGGGAAGAGGAGAAAGGT
>JARWKJ010000013.1:3442673-3730173 GCA_029959095.1 Rhinichthys osculus | reverse complement strand
TGTCCACATAAGTTCATTGCTAATTTCAAAAGTACCCCGAACTCTTCAGAAGCAAAAAGAGCACAGAAACCTGCATTGAAGTGGACCAGACTACTCCAGACAATGATGATGACTTGCCTGATGGTAGTACACACTACCCCCCAAATGGAACAATGCTAAAAAACATGGTTAAATACCTCTATGAACAGAAGAAGATCCCAGCCATTCTTCCAAGAGAGCTTTGCTGTCAAGTCCATGACAACGCTTTTCCGAAACTGCTGGTTCCAGATGAGATGTTCTGTACCTTCTGTCATGACAAGACCCCACTCTCTGACCCAATTCTTATCACCTCAAAAGCTAGAATTGTTACAATGAATGGCGTAGTAGAAGGTAATATTAGTAATTTATTAATGACACTAATGGTGTATTCACTGCAATTCTTACTTTTGGAACGTGATTGTATGTTGTCTAATTTAAAGTATTTTCTGAAATGTAAAATATTTTTCAGACGTATCTACATTCTGCAAGAAGTGCATCATGTGTGGTGCCATGTACCGATATCAAGAATTTAAAGATCAACTACACAACTTCAATGACCATGTTCTGATAAGTCTCAATTTGTGTCTTTTTTTGAGGAGTTCACTTCAGGTAGTTATTGGAAGACTCGCCACCATTGTTGATTTGATTTCTATGCTTTACTTTAATATTTTATTTACTGTCATTTAGACCCATTCTGCAGTGAGTCGAGTTATTGACAGTCTGGAGAATCTTAACGATGTGAAGTATCCTTCGTCAGACACATGTCTTCATGCATACCTACATTTTGAGGCCCTCTGTGACAACACATACAACTCGAGAGTGTGCTTCATGTGGCGACCATCCACCTGTTGTTATTATGGATTTACACAAGAAAGGAGTTTTTTCCATGGCTGGTAACTTTTGCAAATATGACATACTTGACAAATATTTAAACCATTCAGTGCCCAATTTTTTTTATATTTCATTGTGTTTCTTATAGTGAGTGACATTGAAGAGACACCGAAGGATTTCAAAGGAATGGTAAACATTGAGGCGTTTTGGAACGCAGTGTCCCTGGAGATGATTGGACGGGGATTTGTGTCAAGTAATTGTGGATTCAATCCCATATTTCTTCGTATTTAGTTCTAATTTTAATTTTTTTCAATTCAAATGACAAGATTTTTAAAAAACAAAACTGAAATATTTATTTATACTAACCTTGTGTGTCCAAAGGTAATAATCAGAATCCATTCAAGGTACTGCCCTCCTACCATTTCTGGGCTCCTTGGATTGGGCACAAAACAAGGTCCTCCAATGAGGTGCTCAACACAGAATTTGAAAAGATTAAGACTGCTAAGGTGTCTGAAGAGTCCCAAGTATACCATGTTACAGAAGATAGACTGATGGAGGAGCTCATGAACCAAAAGGTATATTTGTTTTGTATAATGTATTTTAATTATATGTTTTTGTTTAGTTTCACATGCATTTGTTTGGGGGCACATCAAAATGTATTTTCCTAATCCTTCTTTGATCAGGTTGATGTTGTTCGTAAACTGTGCAAGGAATGTGGTCTTGACACAGTTGGATCAAAACTGGACCTCATTTCACGTTTGCGTAGTGAAATGCAAACACGGCACAGCTACGACAAGATTTTCCAGAAAATATGGGGTGCATCAGGTCAGTGTTTTGTAAAGTGTAAATATATGCATTTCAAGTCTACATGGTTTGATTGCTCATCAGTTTTTTTTCCTCCTGTATTCATGTAGGTGGTTGATGTGCCATAATGTGCCCTTGTGGTGTTGTGTACAGCCTAAAATTCCTGATATGAGCTGAGAGCCCACGAGACTATGCAGATTTACTTCTGTCATGGAAACATCTTCCTAATATATGTATTTATGATTTTGCGAGAGGTTTGGTTGCACATACAAATGTGACTAGGGCCCCTGACATTGTTCCCTTTCAGCCTTTTGAGGGAAGATTGCTTGAGCCAACTACGGAAAACATCTCCATGGCCAGAGAGGGCAAGATATTTTCCCATCTGTCATGGCTCCGTGAAAAGAAAGAAACACCAGATGAAAATGGTCATCCTATTACTGGATCTGCTGACCACTATGTGTTGTACGACACGTTTCATGAGTCCAACACCAAAGACCCAAGGGACATCTTGAGGAAGATTTCTCTGGTTCCTGAGCTTGCTGGGAAGATAAATAGCCAGGTTGTGGAACAATTTTTTTCGCAAATGAGGAAAAACAATTATTTCCTGAATAACGCAGCACCAGCAACAAATATATTCCTTTTGAGAAGCATCGTACACCACCGCAATCAAAGGACTAACAATTAATTCATCAAAAGAGCCAGAAAGACATTTGTGACTGACACTGAATTCAATGACTATGGCCAGGCAGTTCTATGTTCCGGTAAGTCACTTGCAATCTCATGTTTTTACATTCTAGTTGTAACATACTGTTTGATTTCATGGTTTTGTAGCTTAAAATGCACATATCATAAATATTAAAAGATTACACAATTTAGGAAAATATCACCGGGCAAAATCACAGAACTTAAAACGGTTGTTACTTCACACGTCGATGTATTACTCATAGCCCATTAGGGTTCACACAGAATAATTGATCTTCACTGGTTTACATAATACATTGTAGCACCCAAAACATTTCATGAGTGTGACCTATCACACACTGAAACACAAAACACAAAATATATCTTGGAATTTATCACATTTCAAACAAATATAAAGCCTGTGTTACTATTTCTTTATGAATCATAATTTGTTGACTTTGTTCAAAGGTTCTCAACAAACAGATTCAAAAACCGCAACAAATTCAAAAACCGGTCTAAACAAACAGGCCAGCCTAAGTTTAAACCACACCCATGATGGAAAGGGTATGTATAACATTATTTATTGTTATATATCATAAATGTTTTATTAATTATTTTAATAATTATATTTTTGTTCCTGCAACATTAGACAAAACAAACATGATACTTAAAAAGTGGAGACTAAGTATGTGTATAAGTATATATTAAAGTATATATATTTTTAGACCACACATATGCAAAATTGGGTTCTTTACAGATGTTTTGTTATCTGAAAAACGTATGTACAAGGTTAAACTGTTTGTTTATAAAAAGTAAATTCATGTTCCTAAATTGTAATTGAGTACTCAATGACATGCATCAAGAATGTATTAATGTACACTGATAAATGTATACTCCATCAAATGAGTTAACAATGTCTTCAACAATATTAATCTAATTTCAGCAACAGAACCTGAAAACCAATGTGGTGAGCACTGTCAAGAGTTGATTCTACCAGTAAACCTCAAGCCTTCTCGATCATGCTGGACTCTGGGACATCATCCTCTTCAGGAGCAGTTGGTACACATGAACTTTACATCGAACACCTTTTCATATGTATCTCACAATCTTTGTTTTGCATTATTTTGTCATACATAATTTTAGTGTTTGCTTTAAAAAATTTCAGATAAACTATGTCCTGGATCAGAGTAAGCCCGGGAATGAGCTGATTGTGAAAGATGGAGTAACATGCATCACCAGATCAGACTTTCAAACCCTCGGCCTGAAAAAAGAATTGGAATCCACGGTCGGTAAACACACAATGAGTACTTGCAGCAAATACACTTTTATGAATGATTAGTATAAATAATATATTTAATTTATAGGTTGGAAATGGATGTTTTAGGATCCTCAGAGAGATTCTACAGTTGCAGGTTCGATGTTATATTTATTGTAAATTTGGAGAGGAATTTTTTTTTATTTCAAGGCATTTATCTTATTGGAATGATTGACATTCTGCAGGGAAAAGACGTTTTCATCATTGATCTCTATGTTCCTCCAACTTGGCTCCCACCCATTAATCAATCTCCCCTTTCCAGTTTTCCGGTAAGAAACAGTTTTCGTGAAATCAGACTGTGAATGTCAGTTTGCTGCTTTATTGGGACACATAGGTTTTGCAAACAGGGTGACACTTGGGCAAATCACTGAGTCCTGTTTGCTCTAGCAGCTATGTATGTCGTCTGTATGCTAAATTAAAGTAGAAGTAAGGATGACATGTAAGGATTTCAGTTACATCAACAAAAGTGTTGACCAGTATTTAACCACCATCATCCTTTTAGTACATGACAGTACAATTTTTTTGCCTCTTTTAATTAGGTGAATTCGCACATGAAAGATGCCTTGATTATTCCATTGTGGACCCCTGGGCACTACACGCTGTGTGTAAGTTATGCAAACTTAGTTCCTATTGTGTATATTACAAGCCACATAGGTTTAATATGCTATTGGCCTGTGTTTCATATCAACACATCATTAATTGATAATATCACTTTCCTGGTAGCCTGGCATGCCAGACCTACATCAAGATGTTAGGTCTGGGAACTCTCCATTGACATACCTCAATCCGAGGGGCGGGATAAACGGTTACCTTTCAAAATCCCTCTGCACGCAATAGGATAGCGCTACAACCAACCAGAGCAACGAACGGTTGTGGATGAGTGAGTCCCATGCGTTTTTCCACCAGCGGAGCTAATTGATATATTAAACTTTTGCCGTATCAGGACGGCAAAAATCCGAACACATCTTCCTTTTTTAAGAATGACTTGAGTGACGTTCTCTTAACTCCAAGTCCTCCAGAGTCGCGGCCAAAGCCGATTCGAAAGACCGCTGCATCTTCATTGTTTTCAAGTAGCAGGGAAATCACCGATGGAAATCACGCGGAACGGCATGAACTGTGCCGTCATTGTGTTAAGCCCGCCCGCCGACTCTATACACGATGTGATTGGCCTGACCAGTTTTTGGTTTTTCCAGCTCAAAAGTCTATGGAGAGTTGCTAGACCACACTGGCTGCGAAATAATTTTCGCTGCCGCTAGGGTGCGTCTAGATTTCTAGGCTACTTTCCTGGTGCTTTATATATGGAATTTTGAAATGCTCTGTCTGCCCACAGCCCTTGTCAACTGGGCAAGGATTTAATCTATACTTGACACAGTTGGTGACTGGTTAACATGTACACAGGATTTAATCCATAGACAATGAAATAATATTAAAATGTTAATCTTAAATTTTGAATTCTAACAATGTAATGTTTGGTTAGAGCTCACTAAATTTGGGAGTGTTAGTCTGCTAGGTCATTGTTCTATTGTCACTATAAGTTATCTACTTTTCATCAAGAGTGCATGTTCTCTATAGGTTTTGAGACGACAACAACAAGAAATGTTGTTACTGGACTCCAAATATCCATACAAACCACAAGGGTTTCAACATGAGGGATATCAAAATGTTATAAGGTCATCTGAGGAATGCATGTTATTTGGCGGTCACGTTCCCTTGACCTATAGACGTTACCTAATGGTCCTGTTCTGCTGACCATATACAGTATGTTCTGTTTTTGCATGTTTCTGGCCATGTTCCTTGGTCCTTGTGTGTGTGTGTATATATATATATATATGTATGTATTATTTTTTATTTTTTTATCAATGCATGATAAAGATTTGTATCTTGCATTCTACTCATGTTCGACCGTCTGTGAGTATCTTGACTTTATGTATTTAGTAAGACTACATTTTTGATTTTGGTTTCTTAGTGACCTTGCAAAAAGCCTGGTGAATGGGATTTGGACAGAGATAACTGGCGTGGACATAAAGGTAATAGTTTTTAAGCAGTGTTTTCCAACCAATAAGGTGAATGATTTGAATATGTCATGTTTCCAGTTTTGGAGCTGATCATGTTTTATTTTCTCTTGAAATAGGGACTTCCTCCACAACCTTACGGGAATGACTGTGGCATCTTCATTTTGATGGTCAGATTTCACAAATTTATTAAGTGTTTATATATAACCTTATGTCAAGGATCTAGACTTATTTTTTTCACTTTTTTGTCTTTCAGTACGCATGGTATATAGTGACAAACTCTCCTTTTGATTTCTCCATTGTACTTATTTGAATTTCAATTGCAAACTTTGATGTTTTTGCCTTCAAGAAAAAATATTAAAAGTAAATCCTGTCTAATTGAAACTGTTCTGAAACTACAGCATGACATGGCTGAACTCAGAAGGTGGTGGTGTGTCATCCTTATGGAGAACCTGGACTTGGAAGGGTACTGTCTTATATGTTTTAATAATGTGGTTTTGGATTATTCAAAATGGTACTAGTGTATAGTCATGGCCATAGGAATGACAAAAATAGAAAAATATTTTCACAAAGTCTGCTGCATATATATATTTATTGCCATACCTGCACATGTTTACAAAAGTTATTTTCAGTATATTTATACAGTATATACATGGGCTGGTGCCAGGGAATTATTGTCCCTGTTTGCAGGCATGGTAGAAAGTTTGCTCACTGGACAGACATGGCAAAGGCTGTGGTTATGGGGAAACTTCAGCCAGTTTTCCGCATTCCACGGAAACGGAAACTTGAACAAGTCATGCAAGTAAGTGACAATTCAAGAATTATGAGTAATTTATCGTTACAGTGTCAAGTGTACCTTTTTAAACAACATTAAATTGTAGATATAAGTTCACCATTGTCCTTCATTTTATTAATTTAATTGTTTCTAAGGAACATGCATACTAGGGCTGTCAATCTTCCTCTATAATACTATTCGAATTCCATTCCTTATTTTATTTAATATTCGAATAATATTCGAATATTAAATGCTCAAATTCATCCTATTATTAATATTTACGACATTACTCAGGCTTATGGATCGCCAATGCCACTATAGCATGTGGTTGTTGTTACACGTTCTGTCCACTAGAGGGACATCTAACATTACAATTAACATTTTATTCGTGCTGAATATGGTTGAAGCGCTACCGATGGTTTTCGGCTAATATCTCTGCTAAAACACCACCAAAAATTCTGAAACTTATATCGTTCTTTTCAGTTCGACTAGGCGGTTCCAACGAGTTCGGTGCTCGCCAAATCCGTTGAGTTTTCACCGAGATATTTGCGCTTCACGGGCGCTTTTTTACGTTGTTGAACATTTACCATTTTTGACAGTATTGTTATGATGATACAGCGTGGATAACGTGCACAATTGTGTTACGATTCAAAAACTTTATTGTTCATCAGACGAAACAAAAGCATTTCATTTTCACATGTGTGTAAGCCAAGGTGGCGAGAAAGGCAAGATTGCATACCGTAAAACTTCAAATAGTAGCCCGGGCTTTTATTTTCCCAAATCGTCGAAAATATCCAAATGCTCCACGTGAAACTTCCGACCTTTTACTAGTATCGTGTCAATTGATTTTGATTAATATGCGCGAGGGAGAGAGGCCAAGACAGCGCTCGTGTTTGAAGACGTGAGAGTGCGCGCGCGCGGCCGGGGCTCTCTCTCTCTCTGCTCGTTATGCGCCCTGTCAGGCGCAGCAGTCATTCTAGTCTACATCGATCAAAAAAGGCTTTCGCGGGACAAACATTTGCGTTGGCGACCGCCAAAAAGCAGACGATCGCACGGGTTTTAGAGGATTAAATACAACCTGAAACTAAAAAACAGACCCGGCCTCTATAATTTGAGACCGGCCTTTATTTACCCAAACCTGCAGCCACACCAGGCGTGTAGAGACGGCGTCTATTTGGGACTCGGCTATTATTTGAAGTTTTACGGTATCAAATTTTTAAAAAAATATACATAAAAAAAAAA
This sequence comes from Rhinichthys osculus, assembly GCA_029959095.1. Taxonomy (NCBI): domain Eukaryota; kingdom Metazoa; phylum Chordata; class Actinopteri; order Cypriniformes; family Leuciscidae; genus Rhinichthys; species Rhinichthys osculus. Next base: position 3,722,495 of record JARWKJ010000013.1, on the reverse strand, counting down.
AACAATATTCGAATAGTAACTTCAGCATTCGAATAGTATTGATTTTTTTAATATTCGAATTATATTCGAATTTCGGAATTCGTTCCAACAGCCCTAATGCATACACCAAGGCAGAGAAGCACCGCAAGCTAGAGACTCGTCCTGAGTCCTTGGTATGTATTTGAAGCATCACTATAGAGAGCATTACACTGTATTTTGTAAATGTGTTATTCATTGAGCATGTTTGCTGGGGATATGATTTCTCAATATGTAATTTAATCTCTTCAACAAGGATCCAGGCACTTCCCTGCTTTTACAGGTAACCTTAAAAAAACTGAATGAATAATTGTGTACATGTGTGTACATGTATGGATTGTTCATTTCTAAATTTGATTTGGCCTTCAGATGCCAAAAAGTGTTTTGGAGGAGGTTTGTCTAGAGGTGATCCTCTCAGACGGAGATGCCGCCTACCTTACCCTGCCTTAACATGTACAGCCTTGAGGCATGTGGTGAGCAGTCTTGAATTCAGACACCGGGCCCATTATGCTTGGCTGGAGAGTAAGTTTTTAATCAATTTTTCATTTCTGTATTGGCCTTGAATCAACACTTGTACTGTAATATAGTTAAATATAAACATGCTCATTCTAATCATATTGTACATCTGTTCTTGCTTTAGGTGTGGTGAATGTCAAAACACTGCCCCAGGATGTTAGAGACATGTGTGTCCCTTTTACAATTGTTGAATGCAGAAATTGCAGAGCTTTGTTCAAAGACTCAGTGGGGTACCGTGGAAACGGAAGACGTGGAGACCTGCGAGGGTTTTATACAGACCCTGAATTTACTGAGCATTGCCCAGACTGCCAGTTTTAGGGGCCAGGAATGAGGTGTAGTGTGCAATAGTTTATTTGGTTTATTTTTTTATTTTTTTCTCTTGAAATTAAATCTCTTGACAACCTTACTGTGGCATCTTCATTCTGATGGTCAGATTTTACTAATTAGATTGTGTAATTTCCAATAAATATTGCAAAACCATGAAGTGTTAATTTGATCTGGATTGTTTGGTAAATTGTCTGATCATGTGAATCTACGTATATTTTAAAACAGAAGTGGTTACATTTACAAAAAAAAAATAAGAATTGAATATCCAAATGGGCAAGGCAAAAAACTGTGGTCAATTAACATGTACAAGTCTGTTGTATTGACAAAACGTTATAGTCCATTGCTAGGCTGAATTTAAAGTAACACTATGTAGTTTTTCAACCTTCATAATATATTTCCAAGACCCTTGTGATGGTACATCGACTTAAAATAAGTTAAATGACACGTCTGCCATAGCCTGACGTGGTCTGTATCGCTTTTACTGGCACTATGTAACTTCGGGTTTCGGGTAGGAAAAAACCCGTGCACAAAAAGAACTACAAAATTCGACTGCTTTACGGCATACGTCACTTCCCCCACCACTTCCTCAAATTGTCTGTGGCCATTGCAGACATCCCAAGTCTCCCGGGAGTCTCCTGCGTCTCCCTGATGTCCGCAAATTAGTTCAGATCTGCCGGAATCTAGAGCACGCATGCGAGACAGAACATACTGCGCGCATAACATACATAGCGCGAGCACGGCTGAGAGAGAGAGAGCGAGAGACCTTGCGAGTGTGCCTCACGACAGTCGGCTGCGGAAGGCTAAATTATTTACGACAGCAGTAATGGACAATTCTGCTTCCAAACTGTAGGGCGACCGCTGAGGAAAAATCACATGGTGTTGCTTTAAGTTACAAAAATTAGTGACATGATCTGAACAATATATATTTTCAAGGTGGTTCTTGTGAATGCAGTTTGCATGAATTATTGATGTTATAATATTAAGTATATTATTGAGAATTGTTTTATGTAAAGAGATATGATAAAGATCATATTTCAATTTGCACACAGCTTTTATATTATATATTTTAAGTCATAAAAGTAAAATGACAATACAGAAAAGACGTGTGCAATTAAGCCTGCAAAGAATGCTGTCTATCCACTGGTGAAAACAGAAAATAAATATGCTGTCTATCCAGAGGTGAAAATATAAAATAAATATGTCAATCCAGAGGTGAAAATATAAAATAAATATGTCAATCCAGAGGTGAAAATATAAAATAAATATACTGTCCAGTCCATCCAGAGGTGAGAACTAAATATGCTGTCAATCCAGAGGTGAAAATATAAAATAAATATTCTGTCCATCCAGAGGTGAAAATATAAAATAAATATTCTGTTCATCCAGAGGTGAGAACTAAATATGCTGTCTATCCAGAGGTGAAAATATAAAATAAATATTCTGTCCATCCAGAGGTGAAAATATAAAATAAATATTCTGTCCATCCAGAGGTGAAAATATAAAATAAATATTCTGTCCATCCAGAGGTGAGAACTAAATATTCTGTCCATCCAGAGGTGAAAATATAAAATAAATATTCTGTCCATCCAGAGGTGAGAACTAAATATGCTGTCAATCCAGAGGTGAAAATATAAAATAAATATTCTGTCCATCCAGAGGTGAAAATATAAAATAAATATTCTGTTCATCCAGAGGTGAAAATATAAAATAAATATTCTGTCCATCCAGAGGTGAAAATATAAAATAAATATTCTGTTCATCCAGAGGTGAAAATATAAAATAAATATTCTGTCCATCCAGAGGTGAAAATATAAAATAAATTGTCTGTCCATCCAGCGGTGAAAACGGAAATTAGCGGCGAAACGGAAATGACGGAGAAAAGGGAAATGACGTAGGCTGTCCATCCACTGGTGTCCAGCCAGTGGTGTCTACCCGGAGGTGAGTCTGCGGGGCTGCAGCTGGATGCTATTGCACGCGACCGGCGTTGGGCCACGCAAATTACTTAAGGCCACGCCTCCATCTCGTGTCATAGTCATAGCACGCCGTCAAATGTGTAGCTACAACATCCACGACAAAATGAAGCGAAACTATCCTTCTGGTCACGAAAAGAGGAAGAAGAAAAAAACCATGAGAGTGAATTGCGGGAACAACAATCAGGTAAACTTGTGTTCTCTCCTCTCTAAGTTTGATGTCAGCAAAGTTGGATGTTTTTCGGTCTTGCTAACCTAGCTGGGCAGGCGGTGCATCTCTTGCATCACTTTGTGCCTGACAAAAGTAAGAGTAAAACACATTATTTATTACGTTTGATTTTGATAAACGACAAAGTGCAACGGTGTTTGTTTACAGCAGCTCGGAAAACATAACCGCGTCGCGTGTGTTATCGTGCGTTCATAATGCGCGTGCACGAAATGAAACTCGCATTTTTCAAGCAGAAATATGTGGAGACCAGACATACTGTACAATACATGCACGTGAATGATGGCACTCCCAATCAAAGTACACATTATACTTTTAAAACAAGACACTGATTATCTAGTCTCAGTGTAGTTATAAACTCTAAACAACTGCACTAATTATGCAAGATAGAAAGCAATGTAATGACAATTTGACATTGATTGACTATTGATTTATAGGCTATATTGAATTTAAAATGTTGATTAGCTGGACATACTGGTCAATATGGATGCACATCCCTAATAAATAAATCAAGAATTGCTTCAACTGAAAATTAAAAAATCATACTGATGCCGAAAATGCCCAGGCTGTAGAAAGAACCAAAGTTAATCCCAAAAGCCAAAGCTCAGGGTTATAATTTATTATTTTCTTCTTATTTATGTTTACGTTAATATTCACTTACTTAATAATATTCACTTATTATCTTAACATTCTATAGAAAATACTCAATAAATACTATTCAATAAATATTGTGTGTTTGAACCTCATTCTGTTCTATATTGTTGTACTTATTCTTTGACTGTTTTGTTTAAAGGAGGGAGGATTGTATGGGAGCGCTGAAGTGTCAGGTGTGACTGTGGCAATGGCAAATGGTTTACATAGCTCACGACATCAGAGGTCAGCTAGAGGCCCCTTAGCGGGATTAGGCTTAGGGCCCCAGGGAAGTCAGGATCGGCACTGGGTGTAGCAGTCGATTCTGTTCCTTACCGGAATTCCTGTTCCCTTTACGCAATCATACTACAAATCATGCGTAGTTGCCCAGATTAGCAAAAAGCACAATTGAATGTACGGGAAGCCAAAAGGTTAAAAAGGATTGTATTTTTTCCGAAATCTAAGCGTTTCTTTATTTTTTTTATTAGAAGCGAGTTTTTCCCCATCTGTCAATTCAATCCAGATTATTTATTTAAATAATAATAATAATAATAATAATTAAAAAACAACAAACAATAATATGAGGAACTCTTTTTCTCATGTGTATTTTGGTGACATTTAACATATTGTTAATACATTTTGTATACTGTTTACAAAGTTGTATATCATAAACCTGTCATCTTTGACAAGCAATTGCGATGGCATTTGCAATCTTATGACGCAATGCCATAATATGAGGCATTGCATCGTTTGGACATAAACACGATCAGATAAGGCCATTTGTATGGGCAAAATTCAACTGAATATATTCCTTTATATAGCCCGTGAGTTTTGGGGGTAGTGCCCTTTTTTCAGGTCAGAGCAACTGCCCCACAAAATTCCTGTGCACGTCCCTGCTAAGGGGGCTTTCACACTGGCAGTTTAGTTCGGAACGGGGCACGGTTCGCGTGAAAAATCGCTAATGTGAACGCTGTCATGGGACCCGGGTGCGCACTGGGGTACCGAACCCGAGACTACCTGGAGGAGGTGGTCTGAGTTCGGTTGCTCCCGAACCGTGCCGCGGTTCGCGTGAATGTGAAAGCAACACGGACTCGGGTGCGCACTTGTTCAGGGAGTAAAGTGACCTGCGCATGCGTTTATAGCTTATTGTGATGTATTCAGTTAAATAAAACACTTGTAAGGGATGATAGTGTTGATGATTTTACCTTGGATACGAGCGAGAGTGAGCCTGCAGTGTATTCATGCATTGGGCGTGAAATCAGGGCAACAAATTTGGAAATCCACTGTCTCCTCAAAAGAGTCCGTTTGCAAGCAGCAGAAGCCCACCTTATGTGACACACGCACAGTAAACCTGTAGTGTTCACTCAACTGCGCATAATAGCAGCGAATTAATAAAATACACAATATTGACCCACGTTCTGTTTTCTATCATGCGAATCAAGTTGAGTGTGAAACCAGACCAACACTGCGGGGGGCGCCGGGAACAAACGCGCTCGGACTCGGACCGCAGCAAACGAGCCCAGTGTAAAAGCCCCGTAACCCTACCCCTAAACCTACCCATAACAGGAAACGTTATGCTTTTTTAATAAGAAACTGTTTAGTATGTTTTTAAAGCCATTTGAAAAATGAGGAAATGTCCTCATTTAAATGTAGTATTGCACTAAGCACACTTCCCTCTCATTGGATGAATTGACGTACTGATTTGCGGATGAGCAAAATTTGTCCGTGACTTCACATGTTTTGATGCGAGTGTGTGAATGCGTTTTGCACCATATTCACTGCAGCAACTGTAGCAAAAATGTGAGCGTACGAGTTTCTTAATTCCTGATTTGTTGTAGAATAGGATTTGTCCACCAGCAATGAAGAATTAGAGAAGGTGTAACTGTTGTGTTGTGTTTGTAGAAGAGAAAGTCTACAAATTTGCAACTCTTAAAACATTTCTCTCTGTGACATTTACTGGTACACAAGTGTGGATATTCTCTACAACTACACACTTCCACTGTCACAGGCGCTCAGTTGATTTGCACCAAATATACCTCCATAGTGCTGGGATTCACAGCTGAACCCTCTGGAGGTGTCCTGGGCCATCAGAGAAACACCGAAGACGGAGAGCGCCCTCTGGATAACCCAAAGGGTGCCATCACTCATTTGACCATCCCACGGAGTCCCATCGGTGCCTCAAGTATGCATCTATTGAGGGATATCAACATCTAGTCCTATACAACAGTCTCAGAACTGGCTTGCAATATTAGATTAGATATATTAGATTGTACATTGTAAGCCATTATGTTGATACTTTCTAACTAAACACTTGTGTATCTTAAAGAGGCATACTCTGTTAGAGGACAGTTTGTATTCATGCAGAACCCATGCGAGCAGCAAAGATTTATGTTCATAATTATAATTGGTACAGGCTGTTCTACACCTTGTTAAGTACATTTAGTTGCAGGCTATTACAACACTGTCAAATAAAGTGTTACCATGAAAGGATTACACATCTTAATATCCAATGACTGAGAATTATTTTATTAGCAGCCAGTTCAGTGTGACACTATACCAGTGAATAAATGTTGTGCTATAGTCATCCATCATTGTTCTGGTAAACTGGATAATGAATAAGTATGCAGATTTTTAACACAGTGACATCTAAAGTGTTAGTTTAGTTTGAGATGACAAAATATTTGCTGCTGAAACTTAAATCTATGACTTCACACATAAAAATAATTGAGACATGTAAGATTATTTGAAGCAAAAACAAAGTCAATAATGATGTTATCAAACTTTATTGATCCATTTTTATTCCATTTCTTTATCCAGTCTTTTTGCAAGAGCTCATAAAGAGATGACACATATGGAGAGAGGAGTATATATAAAGAGTGTTTAGGCGTTAAGTGGAAGGTAATACAGACTTCTTCTGCAGTTTACAAGTACAGTTTTTAAAAAGGCTAAACATCATCATCCCAGGTTATCAGCAGACAAAAAACAAGTAGGATGACGCACTTGTGCGAGTCACGCTCTGTAGATCATTTAGAAAGGGCAGGTTTAGCAGAGGATGCCACACTTTGTGGTGGGTCTATTTTCTCCAGTCGTTTCTTTACACTTTCGTACTCCTTTTCCCACGCCTCCTTGGAGAGAGAGGAAGGGCTGACCTCCAGAAACCTGTAGGCATCTTTGGTCTGGAGCTTAAAGATGACTGATGCTTTTTTACAGCCTGCACCAAAACTGTTCCAAGCCTGTGAAATTAAAACATTTACAAGTCAGATTAGACTTTAGATGAATCCTCAGTAATGGCTGGACAAAATGAGGGAACCCTCAAGCTTTCCCTTCAGGTACAAATAAAGAGAAATAATGAATAAATCAAATCTATCTTACTGAAAATGCTTTGAACAGTGTAAACTTTGATTTTACCTCTTCAGCTGATTTGATTGATGCTAGAAATTCATCTTTTAGTTCGCCAAGGTCTTCAATAAGATCTTCTCCCACAAAGGTCTTCTGTTCCAGGTAGTCCAGCATCTGAGCAACGCTCTCCCAGAAGTGTTTGAGCTGAATCAGAATTGCCTGAATCTTTGTCAAGCCACTCTGGACATCCTTTAGATGGACGGGGTCGGGTATGGAGTCTGCAGAGGGGAAATAAACGTTTCAACAAGCCACACGTTTGCTCCGCGTCTTCAACTAGACTTGAATCTTAAACATGACTATAAACATGAAAGAAAACAGACTCACTCCGTTCAAAACTGGCTTTGGCAATCTTCATCTGCCCATCAACGATCTTCAGTTGGACCTGCCACTGCTTCTGTCTGAGAGCGGTCTTTTCAGCGAGGAGGCGATTCAGTTCAGCTTCAAGAGCCTTCATACGTGCAACATTTCCAGGGTCACGCACAGCTTTATAAATGCTTTTAACAATTAGCCCGACGAATGGAACGATCGCAGCGAAGATGCCGAGGCCTCTACTTGCTTTGGTTATGGACCTGGCAAATACTTGAATCTCTTGGATTTTGCGGTTTATCTTTTTCTCAGTTTCATCGAGCTCTTGTGTGGTTTTCTGGAGTTCAGATTTCAGATCATCCAGGGTTTTTTCAGTCTGCTTCAACTTGTGGTCTTGTTCAGTAATCTTTTTATCTGTATCTTTTTTTTCCTTGACAACATCACTGGTGGACGATGCTACATCTTTGTTGTGTAAATCATACCTATACAACGTTGAAGAAATGATGCAGTGAAATTAGCATTTTATAACAATGGGCTGGTGTAACAATTCAACAGCTCAAGGTATTTTTAAAATGTGTTTTCATGAGGAAAATGTTCTTACTTTTCCACTATCCTGTCCACATCAGTGATAATGTCTTTGATCCAGACTCGTGCTTTCCCTAGGAATTTGACTGCCAAAACCGGCTTGTTTTTCTCCACAGCGTTCGCCAACATGGGAAACAGCGACTGAACCAGGTTCTCACTGGTCAAAATACACTGTGAGAAGGACGAGACGTACTGTAAGATCAAGTTTCTCGAAAACAACATTCAGAACTGTATTTGTCCTGTAAGTCTTTCTGAAATGCTGCTGCATTAACTGTTGTTATTATAATTTAAGTTCAAAGTTGAAAGTTATAAAAATGTAAAATATGCTTTTAAACTTTATAAGAAACATATCAAACCAAGTTGATGTGAACAAACTCTTAGGATATAAAAGATTTTACCTAGCCTGACTTCGTCATACTCATATTCTAGTCTGATACTGCTCCATAGGGCTTTGATTATGAGGCGTGTCTTAACCGAACCAGGAAAAAAACAAACTCTGCACTCAATTGGATAGACCTACAACCAATCAGAGCAGCGCAGTAAGTGACGTATGTTGAGCTACGCTAGTTGTCAACATAACTCAACTACACGCGCGCTGGAAGAAGTAGTAAAATAATGAGTTGCTTCTTTTACTTGGTCCTCCATGAGTGCGACCAAAGGAGAAACCACAACGACCACAGGGCTTTCATTGCGTCCCATCTTCTTAGCGACCATCGGAGCCAGCTGATAAATTAAACTTTTGGCAAATCCCGTAGGAAAGACGGCAAACACATCTTTCCGATCGACAAATGCCTTGATTGCAGTTCTCTGTTCGTCTTTTAAAATGAATGTGCTGTCGATTTCTTTTACAACAGACGCGATAGAGGACTCTATACATCTCAGTTCTCCAGCTGCAGTCATCTCTGAGGGAAACCAGTTCAACCCAAGCGCTCTTTGATAACGCGATGATTACGTCCCTGCAGATCATCTGTCCATCATCGTATAAAGCCCGCCCTGGCAATTTGATTGGCCCGACTAATTCTGAACCTATCATAATTACTCCTCAATGGGTCGAGTCCAGACCGAACTTCCCGACCAAAAAATGTTGTGGGCAGGGTTCGGGCTGGCTAGATTCCAGGCTAGATTTTACTTAAAAGGTCAGGTAAAAGACTGAACATTTTTCACATTATGATATTATGACACATTATGTATTTATTTCCAGTTAAGGGAGAGACTCTTATAACTAACTTACCGTAATTCCTCAAATAAAAACCGGTATTCAAATAAACGCCGGGCCTCTGATAGTGGCCGGGGGCATGGTCAACGCGGACAAATAAAGGCCGGTCTCAAATTGAGGCCGGGGAAAAATTAGTGTACACTCAAAGACGGACGCGCTCAGCGCTTGTCATATATCACAACTATTCAGTGTTTTTAACCACATGTTTATTTTAGGTTTCAGACATTTAAATAGATATGATTTATAGCAAAACAATACATTTATAGTTTGTAAAATACACAATGGTGTCTATGGAAGCAGCAATAACAATCCATTCAAATATATTTGGCGACGTGTTTTATTCATATCAGATACACAGTGTAAGTAACTAACGTTATAAAGTTTACTCTATTCTTCTCCCAGTTCACCGGCCACTTACTTTCATGTATTTCGGGAGAAACTGAAGAATTCACGCGCTGTAACGTAACAAATCCAACAGACAGGAATCTCTGAACTGCGGTGCCCATCTCACGTTACAGATCAAGATCATTTATAAAGGTTTTTAAACGACAAAACAAACTCACTTACACGGATTTGAGAGTCAGAATAGAAGATAGTTGATGACATGGTAAGCAAGTTTGTTAATATTTAGAAATAAAAGCGCTACATCTGTCATACAGCGCTATTTTGGCTGTGGTGAACACGTGCCAAGCATGACGTGTCACCATGGAAACTTGGCGGGCGGGGCGGGCGGGGATCGCGAATTAGAAATAAAGGCCTGCCTCTAATAAAAGCCTGCTTCAAATAAAAGCCGGCTACCATCTGCAGTTCAGGTAAATAAAGGCCCCGGTCTTTATTTAAGGAATTACGGTAGCTACATTTAGTCTCTAGCTAACAGACACACTATATGTCATTCTTTTTACTACAAACCCCTTATATTTGGTGAAATTGACACAAATTTCACAGAGTTGAAAATACCAAAGTCAAGAGAAAGTCTGAAACAGTACTTTCAACATAGTTGCGTCCGAGGATCCGAACAGAAGCTGAGTTTCCACAGCGCGCCTCCGGATGAGCCTCTCCAGGCTGGGGAAGCTGGCCAGGCACAGGTACGAGAGGCGGTAGAGAAGCGCTGTCTTTTCGGCAGCCGGGAGAAGGTCTTCTACAAACGCCGGGCTCCACTGGGACACAGCCACTGGTGGAAAAACATTGTAAATTTTTAAAGGCTGGAAAGATCACATTGATGGCTTGTATTGGTTTCTGTATGATAAAATAAGCTACTTGCTTTTGCTATCAGCCATCCTTAGTAGGTTTACACAAAAAAATGTGTGTAATGAGTTCTCCTACAATGTAATAAAAGCAGAACAGTTTTGTTTGGTTTAAAACATGTCTCGGAAAATACAAAATGGAAGGATATCTGAAAATGATTATAAAACTGACTTACCTTTGTTTTAGTAAGTGAAATGAACAAGGTATCTGGTGCTTTTATACAGAAGGTATATATTCTCCGCCCTCATGACCTCGAAAGAAACATGGGATTATTGAGTGTGGTTAAGGTTGGGATAAATGGAAGTGAACTTCCCACCAAGTTTTGCAATAAGTATCAGTATTGTTCTTAAGTGTACTTCATGTGTATCTACACACCATATCAATGTGTACCACAGTTTGAATTAACTCACTAGTACACAACTTAAATACATGTGCATACTTTCTATTACTCAGTGATATGTTCTGTAAAATAAAAGGCAAAAGTGAACAAATGATCAGTCCTTCATTCAATTTTGTCTTTTTCTAAAATTCAGGTGACACTTCACATGTGTTGAAACTTTAATCCTCACTTGAATTATGCATTACTTCATGCACTAATATCTCATGAATCATCAGGAACTAACACAAGTTCAAAGTTTTTCATTCATGACTTTATGATGAATCATGTTTTCTTTGTTCACAAAAAAAAAAAAAAGGTCTTTACTGTCAATTTTGGATAAAGCTACGGTTCTGGTACAAGAATCATCAGGAATTCATGCATGAAAAAAGCATTAATTCATTTACATTTAGCAAACGCTTTTATCCAAAGTGACTTACATTGCATTTCAAGGTACACATTCATATTCTTATCAGTTCTTGTTTTCCCTGGGAATCGAACCCATGACCGTAGTGTTGCAAGCGCCAACGCTCTACTGTTTGAGCTACAGACAATACAATTATAAACAATTCATGCATGTAAAACTACTTCAATTATTAAAGGAATATACAAAAATCTACATTATATTACCTCACGTATGCATACTAGGGATGGGCATCTCCATAGCTGAGGCCGATGCGATACGCATCTCGATGCATAGCCAACGATACGATACATTAAAGATACATTTAAGCAGCTACCGATGCGATGCAATACGATTCACTACGATGCGGTCCGATTCAACGCGATGCGATTCAATGTAATACGATGCAATAGAGAAAAATATGATGCTATGCAATTCAATATGGTATAGATAGTTAACTTTTATTTATTTTATTCAAAACATACAGAAAATATTAAAGTAGCTTAAGTGCCATCTTTTAACGCATATTCTTTCATATTTCTTCACAAAACCAAAAGATTAAATAAAAGCAGGTGCTGTTTTAACAAAGAATAAACCTAAATAAATAAACTTTCACAAACAGGTCTTTCATAACTGTATTCAGATGTAAAAATATACATCTAGGAAAAACTATTATTTGCAGTCTCAGGCTTCTGTAAACCAGATTAATTTAATGTCCTACTTTAAGGTTTAAAGGTGACTCTCAGGACACGCCTCGCACTCCGTAGTGTTGTGATACGTCATATTCATGTAGCAGCTGCAGCAGTCATGAGAACACGCTAGCAACAGTTCAGAAAGGAGAAATCAATCTAGTCGAACTGGACGCGCAAATGAGGCGAAATCGTGTCCAGTGCACCGCGCTAAACACGTCTCGCGCCGCAGGACCTCCAGACCCGCGTCAACGCGTCTTTACAATGACTTACCATGGAAATCACTCGCTACAGACGGTCAATCCGCGTTCGGTGTGAACGCAGCAGTTAGCCTACATAATAAAATATTGGTCACAAATGATTGGTCACTTTCTAAATAGTAAAAGTATAGCGCATCTACTAATAATTATATATGAATAAATCGTTTTTACCGATGCAGATGTTAGAAACGATGCATCGCGATACAAATGCCAACTTGTATCCGATGCACACTTATTTAAATCGATGCATCGCATCGTTAGCTTTTATGCCGATGCCCCGATGCGAATCGGTGAATCTTACCATCCCTAATGCATACAGGTTAGAACGGTATATCTATTAATGTGGGAACTCATGTTTTCTCATTAATTAAGCATGTCCATGTGTTCTTCTTCATAGTAGCCTGCAGGTAAATGGACTGACCCCGAAACTGGCCAATCACAGCACACGGATTCTGCTGACATCATGCTCTAGATCATGAACAGTTGGTACTAATCCATCATCGAGTAACAACTTTTTAGGTGGTTTGTATTGTCCCTTGTATTGACCCTGTTTCAAAAAGCAGTCTGGAGTGAAATGATTTGTGAATTTAAGTATATTTTGCGGCGCATTACCTTCAAAAATAAAACGTATCCACTTTGTCTTCAGTGGTTTGGTTGATTGGAGAAAGCGAAGACTCTTATGTTCACTCTTACATCCAATAACAGAACCCCGGGATTGCTTACGAAACATTGTTGTCGCTCGAATGCGGAGAACCGGCGGACAGCGCTGAACTCGCCGCGGCTGGAGACTATGGTAATGCAGACCTGTCAATCAGCGGCCGTGGGCGGGGCCTGAGCAGGATAATGTCACACTGCTCAGAGAATCAAGCGCATGTCTAATGAGACTGCTTTGGTATCGCAGAATCAATGTTAAAAAAAAAGAAGAAATCATGCAAAAGAATCTGCTTACCGACACGGCCGATAACTCATTGCCTTCGGTGAGAAACCTTTAGAGTCAACAGGACAGTGTCGTAGCGTCAACAGATAACTGACGCGAAGGCCGTTGATATCTTTATGATCATAAAGTGAGTTTCTTAAAATACCTTTATAACTTTGCTGGCTAAAATGTGTCCACGCTTGTATGTTTACTTGTATGGAAAGGTGTCTTGTATACTGATCTCTGTAGCCATACGATAACATTGCGTGAACACGGCCTCATCAAACTCAAAGATGAATCTGAATATTAGCATGTGGCAATTGGCCGCGAGAGCCAATGGCTTCATAATGATGAAAGTGACGATACGCTTCTTCAGGAGGCGATCTGTGAATGTGATCAGTTTTGGGTTTGTTCCTTAAAGCAATCGTTTGGCCGGAAGACTTGAAATATTTGATATTTTTGAATAGATTATTTTATCTGCCTGTTAGAGAAGTGGTTAGGTAAGTGGTTAAACATCTACACAATAGTCATAGCCCAGAATATCATGTCATAGCGACACAATTACACCCCAATATATAATTTCATGATGATAATTCCCATGCCCACTGCGTCTGTATTGACGGCAAAGGTGTCTCAGTGAAAGCAGTGAGCATCCGGCCGCGACACAGTAAAGAGGCGAAAGGGCGTTTGTCTTGCCATTGTCTGAGAAGAAGCCGTAGTCTCACGGCCTTTTTACAGTTAACCAGATGCGATTTCTCAAGAATATACGTTACCTATCAATTCTGACTCTCATCAGTATTTCAACAGCCAAGGTAAATAAGAAATCAGTGTTGCAATGGCAAAAAATCCTTATTTCCTTAAATCCTTAATAAATCCTTATTGTTTCAAATGCAACGATATTACTCAATCACAGAAGTGGGTGTTCACATTGAAGTCTTAAAGTGTTTAAATCAGACTACTAAAACATGGGGAAAAAATGACCTTTGTATCAATTATGACAGTTTTGGTGTAATTCTACTAACATTATAAGAACAACACAGGAAGTAAATATTGATGCATGATCTATTTACACTATTTATGTTCAGGTATGTTGATATTTTGCTTGTAAACGAAGTGACATGGCACTCGCGTGACTCTAATAAAGATTCCCATCTCACACAGGCTTATGGCTGATGAAGCCAATCTTAGTTTCAGCCGGTCAGTCGACTACAATCTGATGGGTTTAGTTCAATTGTAACGCATTAATTTAGAGTTTCTCTAAAATTTCCAAACCTAGATACCCGGAGAAAACGTATATTAACCTGTTAATATGAATCATTTTAAAGCTTAAACATGCAATACAGAAACAGATTTAACTGTGTGACATTAAAAAATATCTAAAAATATCTAAAAATGAAATAAAACAACTTCTCCTAAACTAGAACACCGTCTTCTTTTTAATGAATGATATATGCATTCTTTATAACAACTTGCTAACTCTCACACACACACACACACACACACACACACACACACACACACACTCACTCACTCACAATTCACTCACACACACAGTCTCACGCACACACACACACACACGTACACACTCTCTCCCTCTCTCTGTCACACACACACACACACACACACACTCAGTCACTCACTCACACACACACACACACACACACACACACACACACTGGCTCTCTCTCTCTCACACACACTGGCTTTCTCTTACTCACACACACACACACACACACTGGCTCTCTCTCTCACACACACACACTGGCTCTCTCTCTCTCACACTCTCTCACACACACACACACACACACACACACACACTGGCTCTCTCTCACACACACACACACTGGCTCTCTCTCTCTCTCACTCACACACACACACACACACACACACTGGCTCTCTCTCTCTCTCACTCACACACACCAGGTATTCTTAAACCCTCCAGCTATACTCTATACTGTAATCACAAAACACACACACACACACACACACACACACTGGCTCTCTCTCTCTCTCTCTCTCACTCACACACACACACTGGCTCTCTCTCTCTCTCACTCACACACACACACACACACACACACACACACACACACACTGGCTCTCTCTCTCTCTCACTCACACACACCAGGTATTCTTAAACCCTCCAGCTATACTCTATACTGTAATCACAAAACACACACACACACACACAGGCGCTCTCTCTCTCTCTCACTCACACACACACACAGGCGCGCTCTCTCTCTCTCTCTCTCACACACACACAGGCGCTCTCTCTCTCTCTCTCTCTCTCTCTCTCTCTCTCTCTCACACACACACACACACACACAAACTTACATCGGCCATTCTTAAACCCTCCAGCTGTACTCTAATCACAAAACAAACACACACACACACACACACGAAACAAGGAAGTCCCGTGACTATCAGTTCTTGCAAACGAGTATCAGCATTTTCAACATTTCAGTATCGCGACCTTCATCAGGCATATACAACTACACTCACTCACTCACACACACACTCTAATTCTCTCTCTCACACACACACACACACACACACACTCTCTCTCTCACACACTCTCACACACACACACACACACACACACACACACACACACACACACACTGGCTCTCTCTCTCTCTTTTACTCACACACACCAGGTATTCTTAAACCCTCCAGCTATACTCTATACTGTAATCACAAAACAAACACACACACACACACTGGCTCTCTCTTTCTCTCTCTCTCACACACACACAGGCGCTCTCTCTCTCTCTCTCTCTCTCTCTCTCTCTCTCTCTCTCTCTCTCTCTCTCTCTCTCTCTCTCTCTCTCTCTCTCTCACTCTCTCTCTCACACACACACACACACACACACAAACTTACATCGGCCATTCTTAAACCCTCCAGCTATACTCTAATCACAAAACAAACACACACACACACACACACATTACATTAGTCTCTTATTGTCTCTTCATTACATTAATAACAGTGAAAGATCAGTGTGTGTGTGTGAGTCACGATGAGTTACGGTGTGTATCTGTGCTTTTCTCAAACTATATTCAGTTCTTATTGTAGTGTCACACAAATCATCATTACTATCAATATTACCTTTGAGTTTGAAATGATCACAAACAGGCTTCATTAAAAATGCAATACTGCACTGTGAAGTAATATTCAATACCTCACAAGACCTAAATGACCTTAAACATTAAACATTACTGATCAAAATAAGGAGAAAGGGCTTATATATATTTATGTGTGTGTGTGTGTGTGTGTGTGTATTTAATGTGTAACATTTGTTACTTTTGTTAAATGTCTCGCATATTTCATCAGGTTTGAAGTGTTGTTCTTAGATGAACTTCACCTGTTATCTTACTGTACACCTGTGATGCAGTTGCATGATGGGACAAATGAAATCTCTGAGCTTTTATCCAATGAGAATCCTGATGAATGTCTTTAATGTCATGTGCAGTTTCTAATGGCCCAGCAGACCGAGTAAAGACCGAGTAAAGAGAGAGTAAAGGCCGAGTAAAGAGAGAGTAAAGAGAGAGTAAAGCATGTGTTTAATGTTTTAATAGAGGATGTCGGAAAATCTCATTAGGGACAGGCGACCCATGTGATCTACATGATGACCTGTGGCGCTCATGCGAGATGAGCCAATCCCACCCGATTATGCCCCCGGTCATAGATGCTGTACACCTGAGAGAGGAACACGTCCCCCAGGATCCACACGGCTCCCGCGGGAGAAGGCAGGTCTATGGACTGGAAGCCACTGAAGCAGATCTCCTTGTTGTTCAGCCTCTCCTACACAGAAAACCAGTTATAACCATTCATTTAAATCGCTTTCCCCTTCAAATAGTACAGAAAAGAAAGGCATTAATCTTAATTGTCCTGTAATTTAAATAGTAACTTCTGATGTCATTGCATTAGATACTGTAGAGCAGTGGTTCTCAAACGTTTTACACCTCAGAAAATATTTGGCTCTGCAAGTGCCACCATAAGGACCGATATTAAATACAGTGGCATCGTAGGCCTAACTATTCAGCTAGTTATACAGGCCGGCAGTTTTAGCCCTAATAAGAATATTTATTACGGTCAGCCACTTTAAACATTGTAAATACACTGGTTGAACATTATCACTGCACTGTGCTGCTTATATACAGGTAAATAAAAACATAAATGATGATGTACTGTACCTAAAAGTGGTTTTTAGGTACAGCTCACACAAGCTCTTCCTCTCTCCAGCTCCAAATAAATCACAATTTATTGTAGTTCGTTCGAGTCATAATTCGTAATACCTTTTAATGAATCTGTCTGAGATCGAATTAATGCTAGATGTTCTGATTTAAATTACAGACATGGCATCTGAGGAATGTTTCTAATTTTTCCTCAGTTATTTCGCTTTATTTCCTGATTCAATCATAAGCTTGTTAAATCATAAACTTGCGACCATAGTTGGCTAACGATGCTTTTTGGAAACACACCCCTGATCCGCACTTCTCTTGCCAGATTGAAGCCACAATAGCAGTTTCGTTGAACTTTGCGTAATTTCATCATCCACCAGTAAAATCAATATTTAATTCAGTGATTCCCCTGTGCACCACTAGAGGGCGCCTGCATTTGGGATTCAGTGCTGTCGAGACATCAAACATCTAAAGAACATCTAATGTTGAAAGGGAAGAGGTTACATTAAACCCCTACAAGTACTTGGTCAGTTCAAGAATAATTAATGCAATTGTACATTATTTATTTAAAAGAACCATTTCCATCTTTGTATTGTTCAGCTGGTCGAGGTTGATATGGTATTGAAAGTAGTAATAATACTTTTAAAAGAGCATAACTAGAACAGTACACTAAATACACTCTTGAAGTTGTGATTATTAGCTAGTAATTCATTACGTTTTAAGAGTAACTTCCCCAACACTGAAGCTGAGGTAAAGCTTGAACATGTGAATGTAAGACGCCACCAATTCACCTCAAGAGATTAAAACAGAGGTCAAGCCGTGATCATTTTATAAGACTGTGTGTCCCAAGAAACCCAAAAAGACTAGTTTAATCATTTCAGACCAGATCATTTCAGTATTCGGCGAAACCTCTCAGGTAGGGCTGCACGATTCATTTTGTTTTAATCATCATAACCACATCGTCTGCTCTCGATTCATTAAAAAGAATCGTCGCAATATTGGCCCGGTGGTTATTTATCTTGCATTGGTAACAAGCCATTACAAGCGTTCATGTTTGAGGTTACCAGATGTCAAAAGTTAAAATCCCCCAGAGGTTTTCTCTTAAGAGGATACGACTTCTGCCAGGTGTGTTACTGAATCTCTGCAATCTTGCAATCTCTCTCTACACTGCCGCCGATGATCTGATAACACGATCTTCATTGAGATGCTCAAATGAAAGTGTGATACAATAGCCAGTCTGTGAATCTTTCTTCATGAGCCCTCTTGTGCGGTTTGTGTGACTAAATCTGCCAGTGATCTGTAATAAATCCAAACATCTAATAAGTGAACAGCTGCGTTATCAAGAATTTCATAACCAGCATGGTCTAATGATGATCAGAGCTAAATTTGGTGAAAATCTGATGAAAAAGGTGTTATGAAAATTTTCAATGACACACCAATACTTTGAAAAATACAGCGCTTTTATGGCAAACAGCCGACGCTAAAGGAAAACTGGGTAATTGATCGGTCACACAGAATCTAAAGAGAGCAGTGGTTTTAGGAGAAATGTTACAGAAGTTTCAGTTTCAGATGACCCGTAGGTGGCGCTGTGATGAAACTGCTCAGGTACCCTCAGCTCATGGTTGCCATTACACACACCAAGTTTGGCCTCAATACGTTAAGGCGTCGTGAAGATACAGCCTCGTGTCCATTATGGCGTGCTGGTCGTCAAATAATCATCGCATTATCCAAGATTGGTTTGAACAACTTGAACAACAACTTTTTGTTTATGTTTTTTTACGTTGATCTGATAAATGTTTTGTAAAAATAAATCTGACAGATGGTCTAAGAGGATTTTTGATAAAGTACATGTTCAAAATACCACAAAATTATGGGTCACACTTTAAATTAGGTGTCTTCCATCAAAAACCTTCATCTTTAGGTACAATGTGCTTATTGTGTTCATGTTGTAATGCAAAGCGGGTACGGTCAGGACAGTCTTGGTGGTTTGAGTAGGTTTAACGGGTACGGTCAGGACAGGCTTGGTGGTTTGAGTAGGTTTAACAGGTACGGTCAGGACAGGCTTGGTGGTTTGAGTAGGTTTAACGGGTACGGTCAGGACAGGCTTGGTGGTTTGAGTAGGTTTAACGGGCACGGTCAGGACAGGCTTGGTGGTTTGAGTAGGTTTAACGGGTACAGTTAGGACAGGCTTGGTGGTTTGAGTAGGTTTAACGGGCACGGTCAGGACAGGCTTGGTGGTTTGAGTAGGTTTAACGGGTACTGTGAGGACAGGCTTGGTGGTTTGAGTAGGTTTAACGGGTACGGTCAGGACAGGCTTGGTGGTTTGAGTAGGTTTAACGGGTACGGTCAGGACAGGCTTGGTGGTTTGAGTAGGTTTAACGGGCACGGTCAGGACAGGCTTGGTGGTTTGAGTAGGTTTAACGGGTACAGTTAGGACAGGCTTGGTGGTTTGAGTAGGTTTAACGGGTACGGTGAGGACAGGCTTGGTGGTTTGAGTAGGTTTAACGGGCACGGTCAGGACAGGCTTGGTGGTTTGAGTAGGTTTAACGGGTACTGTGAGGACAGGCTTGGTGGTTTGAGTAGGTTTAACGGGTACGGTCAGGACAGGCTTGGTGGTTTGAGTAGGTTTAACGGGTACGGTCAGGACAGGCTTGGTGGTTTGAGTAGGTTTAACGGGCACGGTCAGGACAGGCTTGGTGGTTTGAGTAGGTTTAACGGGTACAGTTAGGACAGGCTTGGTGGTTTGAGTAGGTTTAACGGGTACGGTCAGGACAGGCTTGGTGGTTTGAGTAGGTTTAACGGGTAAGGTCAGGACAGGCTTGGTGGTTTGAGTAGGTTTAACGGGTACGGTCAGGACAGGCTTGGTGGTTTGAGTAGGTTTAACGGGTACAGTTAGGACAGGCTTGGTGGTTTGAGTAGGTTTAACGGGTACGGTCAGGACAGGCTTGGTGGTTTGAGTAGGTTTAACGGGTAAGGTCAGGACAGGCTTGGTGGTTTGAGTAGGTTTAACGGGTACGGTCAGGACAGGCTTGGTGGTTTGAGTAGGTTTAACGGGTACTGTGAGGACAGGCTTGGTGGTTTGAGTAGGTTTAACGGGTACGGTCAGGACAGGCTTGGTGGTTTGAGTAGGTTTAACGGGTAAGGTCAGGACAGGCTTGGTGGTTTGAGTAGGTTTAACGGGTACGGTCAGGACAGGCTTGGTGGTTTGAGTAGGTTTAACGGGTACGGTCAGGACAGGCTTGGTGGTTTGAGTAGGTTTAACGGGTACGGTGAGGACAGGCTTGGTGGTTTGAGTAGGTTTAACGGGTACGGTGAGGACAGGCTTGGTGGTTTGAGTAGGTTTAACGGGTACGGTCAGGACAGGCTTGGTGGTTTGAGTAGGTTTAAAGGGTAAGGTCAGGACAGGCTTGGTGGTTTGAGTAGGTTTAACGGGTAAGGTCAGGACAGGCTTGGTGGTTTGAGTAGGTTTAACGGGTACGGTCAGGACAGGCTTGGTGGTTTGAGTAGGTTTAACGGGTAAGGTCAGGACAGGCTTGGTGGTTTGAGTAGGTTTAACGGGTACGGTCAGGACAGGCTTGGTGGTTTGAGTAGGTTTAACGGGTACGGTCAGGACAGGCTTGGTGGTTTGAGTAGGTTTAACGGGTACGGTCAGGACAGGCTTGGTGGTTTGAGTAGGTTTAACGGGTAAGGTCAGGACAGGCTTGGTGGTTTGAGTAGGTTTAACGGGTACGGTCAGGACAGGCTTGGTGGTTTGAGTAGGTTTAACGGTGGGTTAAGGTGTTAGGAAAGGGTCAACAGTGTAATAATAGATGTAGATTGCAGAAATTAATTACAGCTGTATTTACATGCAGGTATTTTTAAAATATAAGTACAATGTAAAATTGTGTATATTCATGTTAAGTGTATTGTTTCAAATTATTAACTTAAATGTTAGTGCGTAGCCGTTTAAGACACCAAAGATAAAATGGGACCAAATTATCAAATCATAGAGTGCAATGGACTTTGCATGGGAAACAATCTTGTTTCAAGGCCTCAAGTTTGGTGTCTCCATCTCCAAAAGCTGTGGTACTAGAAATTTGAGATTGTAAATTTTGCTGTAGTAAATGTCTAACTGTGTGGCAAATTTCATAACTTTCTTATTCACTGTTCTTTGGTCTGCCATAGACTCAAGAGCAAAAGAAGAAAACTAATGGACTAATAAAACGGTAACGCTTCCTTTTACAGTACAGTACTTACGTGTACTTACAGTGTACTTACCTAGAAAGTACTGGCTAATATAAGGTAAGTACATGGGTTAGGGGTAGGTTTAGGGGTAGGTTCAGGGTTAGTACCTAGTTATTACCCAGTAATTATAATTACTATAATAAGTACATAGTAAGTACATGGGTAACAGGACTGTAAAAGGGCTACCAATCAAGCGTTACCAATAAAACTTAGTCTAAGTCCAAAGTAAACCTTGAGTTTGTGTTTTGTTGCACTCACCCTCCTGACATACTGCTCTCCAGTGAGGGAGAACTCCACGCCGTTGATCTGGAAGGACACTACAGGAAGACTCTTGATCCTGGCACAGTCTAACAGATACTAAACCCCACAAACAAACAAGCAAGCCTTCAGCGTTCATCAACATCAGAGAAGTCACCTGATAATCGTTCACTGAGGATAACCGTTCCATCGGAGCGGTGTTGTACTCGCCTCTCCGGACGCGGTAGGTGTTGCTCCGAGGACCTGCTGGAGGATCATGATGTCTCTGGCTGGGCCGCCGATCAGAGACGTTCCCGTGTCCACTACAGCTTGACAGCCATGATTACTGCGATGGCAGAAACTCAGAGCTCCCTGAACCTTCACACTAGACACAACAAACACACTTATTTCTGCCGTCTTTGTGAAATGAGCGTCTTTAATGGAGGCGAACTCACTCACACATCTAATCTGATCTGCCAGTAGCCCTTCTGAGTGACCGGAGCCCAGAAGATGGGAGGAACGAACCGCGTTTCATCCACTCCTCCGAACAGCAGCTCCCCTCCCAAGCCTGAGTCGCCGTTCCTGAACCGGACATACGGTCAACTCCGAGTCTTAAAAGAACTATCACTTTTGCACATTATAGTACTTATCAAACGGATAAATGAACATGAATGTGAGAATGTCTCTGCGGGGTGACATGTAGAAAACCTGATGATCATGTTCATGAACGAGACGCCAGCTGACTTGTGATTGCCGAATCCAAAGGTAGTGCTTATATGAACGCTAAATAAAGTGATCGGTTGATGTGCGCATTTATATGTCACAAGCTTCTAATCTGGCTTAATCTTTCGACATGCGCTCACTGCACGAATATAGCGTTCCTCGCATACTAACCATCCTTCCTTTTCTTCGTTTTAACATGCAGACTTAATATCGGTTTCATGTTCTAATAAGGAGGCGACAAGCACACAAAGCTTTGTGCCATGATGCTTATATTTATCAAGCAGTTAAAACACCCATTCCCACACCCAAAACAAGGCGTTGTCCGGCTCCACCTAGAGATGATGAGTGGATAGAGAATTTTATTAATATTCATTTATTATATTTAACAACATCAGCTTGTTCCATGCATCAGATATCATTACGCCATTTCTACGTCACTGCAAATGCACAAAAATTTCCAGTTTCGGTTTTCAATCCGATCAAGTGTTTACATTTCCTATTTCAGTCGGATTGGGCATTTTTATTCCGATGGAAGTGTGAGGATTTTCATTCGGATTGTAACTGGAATACGCACCTATTTATCCAGGACTGTTTTCTGTTGAATAGAGCAGCAACACAAGTCCCTCCCCTGATGAATAATAGTGAGCGGCGTCTCATTCCCTCTTTCAGGGAACCTAAGGCCCCGTTTACACTAGAGCGTTTTCGTTTTAATACGCATAACTTCGGCTACGGTTACGCCTGGCGTCACACTACTCCAGAGTTTTCAACCCTTGAAAACGGAGAGTTTTGGAAACGCTGCAGACCCTGAATCTGGGGTTGTGTTTCACTGTAGACGGCGGACCAAAATGAATCGAAGGTAGATTTACCGATTTACCGAACGTAAATCCTGGGTTTACGTTTGGTAAATCTGGCCCTTAATCCATACAGGCTTCAGACATTCCCATAGCGTCAGAGTCTGATTTCAAAAAGCATCAAAGTGTGGATCTGTAAGTGATGTTTTCCTACTTGAGATAGAAGGAGAAGACAGGCTCATCCAGCAGGCCTTGCGCCATCATGCTGTCGAACACAGGAGAGCCGAGCTCCTCTGCCAGCTGAGGGAAACCCAGACCCAGAACCCCGTCAAAATGAGCCAGGACGAAAGTGAACCCCGGCTCGTACACAGCCTCGCCGAACACCTGATTCTGGACGGTCATAGAGCCCACCTGAACCCAAACAACATATTTGAATACAATAAAGCTCTTGACGAACTGAGGTTACGATTGAATCCACATCGTGAAGGCCAAACCATTTCAGAAATGGCCTTTTATGGCTGAGTGTGAGCGGATACCCTCAGCTGTTCTCTGGCCATCACTCCCAGAAGGTGACCGGAGCCGTAATGGATGCCGAAGACTCGTCCGTCGTGTGCGTACGTGCTCGATTCAAAGGCCTTGAACTTGTGGTGCATCGCTGTGTAAACAACAGCCAGGTCACTTCATCAGCATACGGCAGGTCACACATGAAGCCCGGGTGAATGTGTGTGTGTGTGTTAGTTACCGCACGCTTGGCTCACGCATTTGGACGACGGGACCCAGAGGTCAGAGGATCCCGTGTCAAACACCACCGTGAAGTTCTGCTCCGGTTTACCCAGACTGATCTGACCGAAGAACTGCGCCTTCACAACACATGATTCAAAGCCCGTGTCAGTCTTAATCTTTGGCCTTTTTTAAAAAGAATTACTACTTTATTCTACAAAGATGCATTAAATGGATCAAAAGTGACAGTAAAGACATTTATTTTCAAATAAATGCTGTTCTTTTGAACTTTCAAATCATTTAAGAATCCTGAAAAAAATGTATCAGGGTTTCCACAAAATATGAAACGCTTTTCAACACTGATAATAATCATAAATGTTTCTTGAGCATCAGATCATCATATTAGAGTGATTTCTGAAGGATCATGTGACACTGAAGACTGGAGTAATGATGCTGAAATTCAGCTTTGATCACAGGAATAAATTACACTTTACTATATATTCACATAGAAAACAGCTGTTTTATATTCTAATAATATTTCAGCTTATGTAAATTTAGATAAATGCAGTTAAAAAAAAAAAAAAAAAAATCAGACAAAAAAATTCTTACCGACCACAAACTTTTGAGTTTGGGATTTTTTGTTGTTGCATTTATTCAATTTAAATAATATATCAATTTTAGTTGATAGTGTATTATTTAAATTACTTAAATTCTGCCATTGTTATGCATAAATCCTGTGACTAGCATATTTCCCATCCTTTAAACATATTGCTTATTCAATAAATAAGAAAAAGTCATGGTGTCATGATCCTTTTAGACATGAATTTGTAAATGATAATTTAACACCTGCTGTTTTAAATCACCAGTTAAGAAGGGATGAAGAGCGTCTTAAAAGGTCATTCCTCATGATTTAAAGTAAACAGCTGATAGTTCGAAAATTCCCTTTCTAAGAAGCATCTTTCCTGACATTATTAAACTACACCGGTCGTCCCCATTACCGTCAAACCCCGTCACCCCAGACAGAGACATGGTGTCGGCCTACATCTGGTACACGTGGAATCCACACACTATTGGCGCTCTTCCAACACACACCAGATGTGGGCCGGACACCATGTCGCCGTCTGGGACCCTTCTGAACACATGCGTTCACGGGTCTAAAACTGCCCAGTCGAGGCTGGCGTTTGAAGGGATGAGGGTTAGAGCGAGTGCCAGCAGAGGAACACAGATCTCGGCTCACGTCCATGAAGTTGTAGAGCCTCTCAGTGGCTCTGCCGCCCGTGCGCAGGAAGTGTTGAGCGGCCGGGAAACACTGGGCGTAGCGCCGGTCGAAGGCGTCCGGCTCGTGCTCGCGCAGGAACTCCTCCAGCTGGCCAGCGGCGCGCAGGCGACCTCGCACCGGGGGCGCGCGACTCAACGGGACCCTGGGGCGGCACAACAACTCATCACGACCAGAAATTACTTAAGAATCACGGCATTCCGTGGCTTAATATTTGTACAGTATCTGTGTTAAATTCACAATTTCTTTGACTACAAAAGCCTTTTTACATTTGGGAAACAAAATGTTTTGGTGACACTTTACAAAAAGGTTCATTAGTATTTACTAACATGAACAATGAGGAATACATTTGTTACTGTATTTTTTTAATCTTCATAATTTCAGAAGTGACTACAAAAGGCTTTTTAAATTTGGTAAAAAAAAAAAGAAGAGTTTTCTTTATGAAATCATGCTTAATTATTTCTCCCACAGCATAAAGGAGTCATTCACATACTAGAGTAAAAACATATTTAGTTTTTTTTACAGAATAGTTGAAACCATTTCTTAATATTCCAGCTAAAAAAAATGTATAGTTAAACCAGTTATCGCAGTTAAAACCATGGCTAATTTTGTAGTCACTATGGCTTTACCACAATTATGTGGTAAAACCATGATTGTTTTTAATAGTTACTTTGATTTTACTCCAAAAACCATGGCTGAAACACTGAAATGGATAATTCCTGGGCATTTATTGAAGTAATAATGAGCAGGTCAGCCCGTTTGTAATCAGAAAATGCGTGTGGTTCTTACCTCACCAGACTGTGAACGAAGCCCAGAAGCCCCAGCAGGATCAGCCCAGTCCTCATGTTGCTCTCCACCGAACGCTCACTCAGAGCCCCGGCGACTGCAGCTGAGGTTTAAATGCAGAGGTCGGGTCACCGCGGCCCTTCACGTGTTGATTTAACCCTCAGCAAACAGACCATGAGATCTTAGGACACGTGCACACGTAAAACATCTAACATCTCTGTGCTTTCATACAGTTCTCTGAACTGATGCTTATTCCCCAAAACTAAACAGGAATTCAGCACTTGTGTGTTTGCACAGGACACGTTCAAAGGAAAAGACCATCGCAATGTTCACAACATGAAAACTAGTAGTACGCAAGAAGCTGAAGATGTTCATCTCCTGAGAACCAGACGTCCAGCTTGCCAATGAGGAGCATCACAGATCCAACGGGATTCAGTTCATTGTATTTAGGACAGTGTTGGGAACGTTACTTTAAAAAAGTAATTAGTTATAGTTACTCACTACTTGTTCCCAAAAGTAATTGAGTTAGTAACTGAATTACTCTATAATAAAAGTAACTCGTTACCAGGGAAAGTAACTATTTGCGTTACTGTTAAAAAAAAGTTACTATATGTCAAAGAATTTGGATTTTTTTTTAGCAGTTTTCACAAGTCAGTTGAAATGAGTAGAACAGACAGGTGTTTGTACATAACTTTTGATATTTATTGCACGTCGACAGACAGCAAGAGGTTTATCCTGCACCTCAAGTATTATCTTTGTAAGAAAAGTAAACAGTTACACCATATAAAGTGCATTTAACTCTAGCGAATTAAATCAAACTCTCTCAACCTGAGACAACTGGTCAAGTTAACAACCTGTACTTCCAAGTGTTTTGTTCACAACAAAAGTAAACTTTTAAACTACAAATTCTTAATTAAATAAATCAGACTCCCAATGTCAGACAACTGGTCTGGTAGAAATTCTGTACTTCAAGTATTTTCTTCAAAAGTTAACAGTTAAATAATATAAAGTGTGTTTGCAGTAACTGTAGCAAATTAAATAAATCAAACAAACTCTAACAACCTGAGATAAATAGTCTGGAAGACATAGGCTGCTGTATTTCTTTATCTTCATTAAAAAAGTAAACAGTTTAACAAGATGGAGTGCTTTTAAAGATTGAACTTTAGCTCCTAGATGAGATATAGCTGTATCTATATATAGGGACACGTTTGTGTGCATTTTATTTTGTGATTTCACCGGAATGAATAGAGAGTATCTGCAACGGCGATAGATTGAAGCGCGCGTCCGAGTGAAGACTGCGCGCGCCGCGAGCCACACAAGAGAACAACTGTATCCATGACACTGATCGCAGCAGCACGAGCGCCCAGCTGGATCTCAAA
Source organism: Rhinichthys osculus (assembly GCA_029959095.1). Lineage (NCBI taxonomy): Eukaryota > Metazoa > Chordata > Actinopteri > Cypriniformes > Leuciscidae > Rhinichthys > Rhinichthys osculus. The sequence continues at coordinate 3,695,095 of JARWKJ010000013.1, read as the reverse complement.
AACAACAGATTTAAGCGCTAGATCTTAAATCTTAAATAGATTTAACCCTCTGGGGTCCTTCGGCCCAAATGGACCCGAAGCATTTAAATATTTTTTATTTAAAAATCATAGCTTTATCGGAATGGTCCGAAATTTGGTGACTTTGTTGGTACTTGGTATATGAACACCCAAAAAAATTGGGGACAGGATTTGAATAGTCTAAGTGGTTGTAAAAAAAATAGTCACACTCAGGACCTTCGGGTCCAAATGGACCCGGCTTAGGAAATGAATGGGAAATTGGCAAAAGTGTGAAAATACAGAGTTTTTTTGTGTGTACAATCTACAAATCAGCCACGATCCAGAAGAAAAAGCACACAGCAGTGAAGGGGTGAATCTATAAAACATCAAGAGTGCAAAACAGACACATCCACACACACACAAACACACTTTTATACACATACACACTAATAAATTCAGATTACATATGGGTTTTGAATTTTTAAAATGCTCAGTTTGTCCACCAGATCCATCTCATTTCAAAAATTGCTTTCATGAGGCCTAGGCTTGACTCTAAAATGTAATACAGCTTTAAAAAAAAATAAAAAAAAATAAAACATTTTCTATTATATTCAATGGGGAAAAAAATGGGTCATAATTATTGCATTAATATTAATTATAAATCAGTTTTATATTTGAAATTATCTCAAAACACCAAAAAAGAAAAGAAAAAATATTATAAAAAACAAGTAAAAAATAATAATAAAGTAAAAAATTTTTATAAATATTAATCCCACCCTTCCGGCCCATTTGGACCCGAAGGTCCTGAGTGTGACTCTGAAATGAAGGACCCCAGAGGGTTAATAGCGAACTAAATGAATGCTCTGCTAGTTAACTGGATATGTTTTATTTATTTGTATTAGGTATCCGTTCTATGACATTAGTATATTTTTTACTAACCGTATATTTACGTATATTGCGTCGTTGTACCCAGCACTTCCGAATGCGTCTCTGTCCCCCACACATTTCAAACCAAACTGACACCCATGAATCAACGCATAGTAACGCACCGCATTTAACGTCCAGTAACGTTAACGGCGTTGTAACGACGGAAAAAGTAATTAGTTAGATTACCCCGTTACTGAAAAAATAACGTCGTTACCTAACGCCGTTCTTTTAAACGGCGTTATTCCAAACACTGATTTAGGATTAGTAGAAAGATATCATAGGTTTATGCATGACCTACAAAAGGTATACTCAGCCAAAAAATAAACCTCTCGATTTAAACTGATTCTCTCCCCCCCCCCAGCAAACTTCTAAATGTGTAAATATTTGTATGGACATAAAAAGATTCAGAAACCAAGACAAACTGAAGCGGTTTCACAGACAAACTCTGAACATGTAGAGCTTCTTTACAGCAGATTCGTCTCTCATCTTTGGTCGAGTTGTTTTCACTCGGTCCCGTATGAAGCGCTGCAGAAATAAAGCTGACTGGACTTGGCAAGAGACTCCAACACAACAGGCTCGTTTGATCATGACAGTTTTATTGAGTAAACAAAAGGTCAAAAGCCAGTGCTGACATTCAGACATGCTGGAGAAGTGCATCGGCACAAGAACTACAGAACAAAGAGAATCCGCTTCCGGTCAATAAATACACGGGCCGCTAGCGGTGTGTGTTCAGCAGGGGTGATGATCCGGCACACGCTTCCTGAAACACAACACACACACACACGTTAAACACACCTCAGCCAAGTCTTCTACACCGTTACTGGACTCAACACTACACTGACTTCATCACACACTCGTCTGCTCAGAGCTGCTCCTCATATTTCATGTTTCATCATTTATCTAGATTTCCACCCAAAGTTGAGAGCAAAATTAGAATATCAATCCTTCCAGAAAAACGCAGTTTTTTTGTGATTGTTGCGGGCAAAAATCCTTGATCATGCGGCCCGTTTTCGATGAAATTGCGGGAACTTGCAAAAACTGCGGTTTGATGAAAAAGAGAAAGTGATCCCCCAACACCCTGTTCTCACTAGGCTACTGGCTTAATGTAAAGAGTCATTTCCTATGATAAGCAAGCATATACATCACAGAAAGTGCTGGGAATATTTAAGTTCTCATCTTGTTTTATTTCAGACTGTAACGAGTGGAAATAAGGCGTGGCCCCTTTAAGAGCTGCGCGCTCCCTGTCTAACTGCAGTAACGTTATTAAATTGTATGTGCGCCTCGAACACCCCATGTGTGCGGGTAATCTCTGTTTGATGCTACTTTTATCTTATTGTGTTTATTAAGTAACGATGTGGACGGTAGAGCGTGTGACAGACAGTTATACGAGTTCGACTTGGGAATAAAGTGCGAGTTGTCTCCGTGAGTCTGTCTGGCCTCTGCAATAACTCCAGCTGTGAGCTATCCCTATTTTTCTTACAAGACCATAATAAACACATCAAACTTACAAAACATTGATGAGTCAAACAAGTTCTGCAGCTTTACTAGAGGAATATGCTACAGCTTCAGTAAAAATGAATAAATGAAATATAAAAAAATAAAGTGTGCTCCTTTAGTTACAGCTTTTCGATGATATTCCCGTCGCGTAATTATATCACTTCATAGCGTTCCCATGGCAACAGGGGGAAACGGCTGCTCTCGTGTGAAGCAAACGCAACATTTTCCAACTTTCTGCTAAGATATATGGGACTTTTTTGCGACGAAAATGTGAGGATTATGAAATCATGCCCACATATTTTGGGCGGAAATCACGGCAATTTATGCGGCGAAAGTGTGGCGTATTTGAAAAAATGCCCCCGCATAAATATGCGATCGCATAATCGGACTGAATATGGCATAAAACATCGTCACTTCCTCTGAAACTGGTGCAAAATATCGAATAAAAATGGAAGTAGCCCATCATAAATGAGCTTGGAGCGCCAGACCAAACACAATAAACACGGTCCCGATCTCTAGCGTTCAGAGACTTTTGCTCAGGCGTTTCAGAACGACCAAAGCTACATCTGAGATGCTGCGATGCGATTGGTCCGCTGGTTAGTCCAGTCGTCCAATCAGTTCTACAGCTGAGGCAGTTTGTGTTGCGCACCCAGGGATTTATTCTGTATAACTGTTTTCATCGTAGTTTGTGCGCATCTTATCAGTTAAAAAAATATGTGCCTCAATTAAGTTTGTGCATTTTTAGAATATAAGCACATAATGTGACGTTTTAACATTTCTTTATCATACTTTTTCAAGTCAATGTAAACAGGTCGGGTATGGGATGGGGGGTTTTTTGGTAAAGAGACATCTGTAAGATTGTAAATTCATCTTTAAAAAATGTTTTGTCTTCCAATTAAACTAACTTTTAAAAAAAGAATAAGCACATTTTGGCATTTCCATCAGCTAATAATGGTGTCATGTTCCCAGGGCTCAACATAAAAAAAAATCCCCACTGGCCCCCAGGGCCAGTAGATCAGAGTTTTACTGGCCCCTTCTATATTTGTACTGGCCCTGAAAGAAATAGAAGGAAAAGCACTTTTCCATTAAACTGTATTTATTGTATACATTAGGATTAATTTTTCTTGTCCCCTCACAATGACAGTAAACTAATTATTACATTACATGAGTGATGAGTTACATAGGCTATATTTTCACTTCAAAATGGCGAAATTAGACAAAAGTATATTAGTTTGCCTGATTATTTTTGTCATACGTTTAACATTTATGACCAAAAAACTGTCAATGAAGAAAAAATGAAGAACGCGCTGAATCTGATTATAACAAGACTGAAGCGAACACAAATTTGTGTAGCTTACACTTAATCACACATTTTTAGGGGGGCTAGGCAGAAGTTTAGGGGGGAATTTGATTACACTATTTTTAGATAGCCCGTCGGCACTCGGCAGGCCGGTTATTAATTTTGCATTTTGGTCGGCTTTTGTTGTAATTTTCCGGCAAACGAAACAGTACATGCCCTCATCGCCTTTCTCCACCCAGGTGTACTGTGTTTTCCATGACACTAGGAATTAGGACTGGGCGATATGGCCAAAAAATCATATCTCGGTATTTTTTGGTTAAATGGCGATATACGATATATATCTCGGTACTTTCTTCGTTTTTCTATTTGGATAAAGAAAATCTGTATTTATTTTATAAAAAAAAAATATTTCACATCCTGCTTAATGATATCCAAACAATGTTGATATTGAAGGATATACAAATATAGTGAATGTAATGTAGGCTATGCAATATATTACGTGCAAAAAGGTAAAAATTTAAAGGTTAAAATCACATTACATTCTAACATTACAATCTAAAAACAAAAATAATGCTTTTGTTTTCAAAATGACTAAGGCTAAACTAAAAATGAAAATAAAAACAAAAGCACAACTATATATTAGCCTGCATTTGATTACCCGTTATAATGCTCACTTTCATAAAAACATAGGCCTACTTGTAGGTTTAAAATTCCACATATGGCACATTTATTGTCTCCAACAACAAATATTTTAGCAAGATGTATATTTTTAGTCAGAATTATTGTGCTACTCTTCTATTGTGCTCGTCTGTTAGGCGCGCGTGCTCGCGGCAGCGCTCATTCACGGAAGCTTGAATTTTAGCGGAGATTCACTTGCAGAAGCTCGTCCTCTCCTGACAGTGAAATGGACATATTTGTTTGACTTTCTAACATTTACAGATGGAGAATATACCTGTAAAATGTAAGTTAAGCACTGAGGAAAGCACCACATCTCAAAGGCATTAAACAGCGCAAGTATTTATCTGTCAGCAACAGTATCTGTCAGAGCATCTGACAGGGCAAGCTGCTTTAAACTTGTTAACTATATCTTACCAGTTATTTTGAAGTGCTTAATATAAGCTTGTGTCATGTTTAGGACAAATTGTCCTATGTTTTTTCACTGCAGGAGCTCACACTGCGTACTCCGCTATTTTTCAGATGTGCTCGTATCAAACTACTGTATCGATATAAACAGTATTGCCTCATTCCATGTCGTTTAAAAAAAATCGATATATTATACAAACTCGATTTACCGCCCAGCCCTATAGGAATGTCCTCTTTCTCGTATCAGCCTCGTAGTTCTTTGACATTTTAACACGTTATAACCTGAAGTAACATTGACACTCTTCGCGCCACTGTATATGACGTTTGCAGTTTGTTTGATGATTGACCAGTGACTGGCCCATCAACTAGCCCGACATACTCTTTTACTGGCCCCGGGCCATTGCTTATGTCGAGCCCTGCATGTTCCTGCTCATCCCTGTGAGCCGCTTTGACACACAGTGTCCTGTATAAATGCAGCTGTGAGCACTGACCTGGGAGCAGCTTTGACACACAGTGTCCTGTATAAATGCAGCTGTGAGCACTGACCTGGGAGCAGCTTTGACACACAGTGTCCTGTATAAATGCAGCTGTGAGCACTGACCTGGGAGCAGCTTTGACACACAGTGTCCTGTATAAATGCAGCTGTGAGCACTGACCTGGGAGCAGCTTTGACACACAGTGTCCTGTATAAATGCAGCTGTGAGCACTGACCTGGGAGCAGCTTTGACACACAGTGTCCTGTATAAATGCAGCTGTGAGCACTGACCTGGGAGCAGCTTTGACACACTGTGTCCTGTATAAATGCAGCTGTGAGCACTGACCTGGGAGCAGCTTTGACACACAGTGTCCTGTATAAATGCAGCTGTGAGCACTGACCTGGGAGCAGCTTTGACACACAGTGTCCTGTATAAATGCAGCTGTGAGCACTGACCTGGGAGCAGCTTTGACACACAGTGTCCTGTATAAATGCAGCTGTGAGCACTGACCTGGGAGCAGCTTTGACACACTGTGTGCTGTATAAATGCAGCTGTGAGCACTGACCTGGGAGCAGCTTTGACACACAGTGTCCTGTATAAATGCAGCTGTGAGCACTGACCTGGGAGCAGCTTTGACACACAGTGTCCTGTATAAATGCAGCTGTGAGCACTGACCTGGGAGCAGCTTTGACACACAGTGTCCTGTATAAATGCAGCTGTGAGCACTGACCTGGGAGCAGCTTTGACACACAGTGTCCTGTATAAATGCAGCTGTGAGCACTGACCTGGGAGCAGCTTTGACACACAGTGTCCTGTATAAATGCAGCTGTGAGCACTGACCTGGGAGCAGCTTTGACACACAGTGTCCTGTATAAATGCAGCTGTGAGCACTGACCTGGGAGCAGCTTTGACACACTGTGTCCTGTATAAATGCAGCTGTGAGCACTGACCTGGGAGCAGCTTTGACACACAGTGTCCTGTATAAATGCAGCTGTGAGCACTGACCTGGGAGCAGCTTTGACACACAGTGTGCTGTATAAATGCAGCTGTGAGCACTGACCTGGGAGCAGCTTTGATGATGTTGTCCACGCGCAGGATCATCTCGGCCGCCTCGGCTGCGCTCAGCAACACCTGCCTCTTCACCTGGAAGCTCTCGGTGATGCCCAGCTCCGCCATGTCTCCCACGCAGCCCTGGGTCATGTCTGCAGACGGCACGGGTCACAGGTCAGAGCAGAGGCGCGGGCTACCCTCACATCAGCCGAGTGAGTGTGTGTGTGTGTCTTACCCAGGCCGAAAGTGATCTTGTTGTCCTGGTGGGCGGCTCTCAGCTGGGACACCAGCTCTGCGCTGTCATATCCTGCGTTATCAGCGATGATGGTGGGAAGCTGCAACAACAAACAGCCTTAAAGCTTGAAACGGACGCCCATACACACTCAGAAACTAACACATGCTTGATTGATGCCCAGATTAACTAATAAATACCCCAATACTCCAGATGCAGGGGCACAGAAAGCCTTTACACATACATTTACATCATATGATAGTTTTTTTCTCCAATATCAGCAATACACAACATGTTAATAGTGACTGACATTTTAGACAATAGTGTCAGTTTTTGCTCTTTACGCCAATAGAAATAGCAAATCAGTTGAGTGAATGATTCATCAGGTCACACATTAAAGCAGTGACTCGCTTCTTTTCAGAATGAATCAGTGTTTTGAAACAAATCTGTCGAGTGAATGATTTAAAAGACCCATTCTTACAGACAGCGGCTCTATCTGACATTGCATATTTCCCTTTAATATAGTAGGCAAAAAACAGTCTGTAAAAATGTGTAGTGTGTCCAAATCCACAGTAGGTTCACCCACTCTGAAGGCTAACTATCCCCTGAGGCAACAGGAGAGGATTCGCCAATGCATGACAGTATAACTATGCAAATAATGCTAGTAGGTCACATGACGAAGCAACATGATGATTGTAAAAACTTAATCTCTGAGTAGGTACTTCTTTTGGATTTGCAATTTTGGATGCAGACAGTCTCTTGCTGAATTCCTGAATGAATCCATGTATGCGAACGAATCGGTTGAGTGAATTATTCAACGACTCACTAATTAAAGACTTGAGGAATCGGTTGAGTGAATAATTCAACGACTCACTAATTAAAGACTTGAGGAATAGGTTGAGTGAATAATTCAACGACTCAATTAAAGACTTGAGGAATCGGTTGAGTGATTAATTCAACGACTCACTAATTAAAGACTTGAGGAATCGGTTGAGTGAATAATTCAACGACTCAATTAAAGACTTGAGGAATCGGTTGAGTGAATTATTCAACGACTCACTAATTAAAGATTTGAGGAATCGGTTGAGTGAATAATTCAACGACTCACTAATTAAAGACTTGAGGAATCGGTTGAGTGATTAATTCAACGACTCACTAATTAAAGACTTGAGGAATCGGTTGAGTGAATAATTCAACGACTCAATTAAAGACTTGAGGAATCGGTTGAGTGAATTATTCAACGACTCACTAATTAAAGATTTGAGGAATCGGTTGAGTGAATAATTCAACGACTCACTAATTAAAGACTTTGAACGAATTAGTGAATAATTCAACGACTCACTAATTAAAGACTTGAGGAATCGGTTGAGTGATTAATTCAACGACTCACTAATTAAAGACTTGAGGAATCGGTTGAGTGAATAATTCAACGACTCAATTAAAGACTTGAGGAATCGGTTGAGTGATTAATTCAACGACTCACTAATTAAAGACTTGAGGAATAGGTTGAGTGAATAATTCAACGACTCACTAATTAAAGACTTGAGGAATCGGTTGAGTGAATAATTCAACGACTCACTAATTAAAGACTTGAGGAATTGGTTGAGTCAATTATTCAACGACTCACTAATTAAAGGCTTTAAACGAATTGATAATTCAACGACTCACTAATTAAAGACTTAAGGAATCGGTTGAGTCAATTATTCAACGACTCACTAATTAAAGGCTTTGGAGGAATCGGTTGAGTAAATGATTCAACGACTCACTAATTAAAGGCTTTGAATGAATTGATAATTAAACGACTCACTAATTAAAGACTTTGAACGAATTGATAATTCAACGACTCACTAATTAAAGATTTGAGGAATCGGTTGAGTCAATTATTCAACAACTCACTAATTAAAGGCTTTGAACGAATTGATAATTCAACGACTCACTAATTAAAGACTTTGAACGAATTGATAATTCAACGACTCACTAATTAAAGATTTGAGGAATCGGTTGGGGCAATTATTCAACAACTCACTAATTAAAGGCTTTGAACGAATTGATAATTCAACGACTCACTAATTAAAGACTTAAGGAATCGGTTGAGTCAATTATTCAACGACTCACTAATTAAAGGCTTTGGAGGAATCGGTTGAGTAAATGATTCAACGACTCACTAATTAAAGGCTTTGAACGAATTGATAATTCAATGACTCACTAATTAAAGACTTTGAACGAATTGATAATTCAAAGACTCATTAATTAAAGACTTTGAACGAATTAGTGAATAATTCAACGACTCACTAATTAAAGACTTTGAACGAATCAGTGAATAATTCAACGACTCACTAACTAAAGACTTTGAACGAATCAGTGAATAATTCAACGACTCACTAATTAAAGACTTTGAACGAATCAGTGAATAATTCAACGACTCACTAATTAAAGACTTTGAACGAATTGATAATTCAAAGACTCATTAATTAAAGACTTTGAACGAATCAGTGAATAATTCAACGACTCACTAATTAAAGACTTTGAACGAATCAGTGAATAATTCAACGACTCACTAATTAAAGACTTTGAACGAATTGATAATTCAAAGACTCATTAATTAAAGACTTTGAACGAATCAGTGAATAATTCAACGACTCACTAATTAAAGACTTTGAACGAATCAGTTAATAATTCAACGACTCACTAATTAAAGACTTTGAACGAATTGATAATTCAAAGACTCATTAATTAAAGACTTTGAACGAATCAGTTAATAATTCAACGACTCACTAATTAAAGACTTTGAACGAATCAGTTAATAATTCAACGACTCACTAATTAAAGACTTTGAACGAATTGATAATTCAAAGACTCATTAATTAAAGACTTTGAACGAATCAGTTAATAATTCAACGACTCACTAACTAAAGACTTTGAACGAATCAGTGAATAATTCAACGACTCACTAATTAAAGGCTTTGAACGAATTGATAATTCAATAACTCACTAATTAAAGACTTTGAACGAATTGATAATTCAACGACTCACTAATTAAAGACTTTGAACGAATCAGTGAATAATTCAACGACTCACTAATTAAAGACTTTGAACGAATCAGTGAATAATTCAACGACTCACTAATTAAAGACTTTGACAACTTCTGGTGGTTTCACATGATTTCCTTTTTCCCGATGATTTATGCATTATGTGATTGTAATTGCCTACAAATATGATGCATATGTTAAACTCATAAAGGTAAAGCTACACATGGAAACCAGTCCAGGGGGAGTAATATCTCCTTCAGCAGAAGTAAACTCGCATCCCTGTGCTGCCACTCTCTGAACAGCCAGATATCAGCTGACGTACGCACCATCATCAGGGCTTTAGCGAAGGACTCCATGGCCACGGCCTCTTTGCCTGGCGTCCGGTTGGCCAGATCTGACACCACTCTGGCCATCAGCATCTCAGAGCATCCTGAAACACACACACACACACACACGCGGCGTGAGAGCGAGTCTCAGCACACACTGGTCAGAGCGCGCCGCTGGCGTCCTGTACTGACCTCCGCCGAACACGGTGCGCGTCTCTTTGACGGTCTGCGACAGCACACACAGGGCGTCGTGCAGCGAGCGCTCGGCCTCGTCCAGGATCTGCTGGGTCGCCCCGCGCAGGACGATGGTGCACGCCTCTCCTGCTCATGGGGAACACAGCAATAATTACTACACATACAGCGATACCAACAAACCAAGACTCAAGGGCTTCCTGTGGTTTTCCACCGAAACAAAAGCTTGACATTTATAAACAGAAATGAGTCTGAATTCTTCTAGAGTTTGCTCAGCACGTACCCATGTCCACTCCTGAGAAGTGAATGAGCATGTCTTCTCCGATCATCACTTCCTCGATCAGCTTACAGTGGCCGATCTTCACCAGCTCAGGATGGTCAAAGGTAGACGTGATCTCACCGCCTGCACAAACACAGAGTGCTAGCTGAAACCACAGTGCGCTAATCTGTCTGATCGGGTAACGAGTCACACACAGCAGTGCACACTGGGATAGTTTTCACAGCGGTGTGTTTGTGTACCTGTGACGAGGGCCAAGCGCTCCACTCCTGCGAAATCAGCGTGTTCGATGGCCATCACGCCGGCGGCGGCAAACAGCTGCTCAGGGTAGTTATAGATCAGCTGCCTGAGGACCGACAACACACACACACTCATCCACGAGTCTGGGCAAAACAACCATACTAAAGATACATCTGAGTGTTTCAAGTGGTAATGTTGCTCTGCGCGTTCACGCCGTAGCTGCTACGAGACACTACAGGAAGCTAGATCTAATTTGATAGGATATGTGATTGCGACTGCAGCGGAAATGCACACATTTCATACGATTAGAAAAAGCTGTCCTTATAAAACATTCAGACTCGGGCAGAAAGCCGCCGCTACATCAGTCGCTGGAGGAAACACTCGAGGCACCTGTTGATGAAGCAGTTGATGCCGTGCTTGAGGATGCGCTCCACCTTCTCCTTCATCTTCTCCTTCTCGGCCATCTCGATCTCGGCCACCTTGGCTGTGGAGTCCACGCGCACCCTGGAGCCGAAGATCTGCGGGACACACACACACACACACTCACGTCACTCGTGCTAATGGTGCACACTCACGTCAGTGCCTGAACGAGGCCGTACCTTGATCTTGTCCGTGTCCATGCCGGTGTTGGCGATGAGGATGTTGGCGTTCTCGATCCTCTTGGGCTGGTTCACTCCGATCCTCTTGTCCAGCAGGAAGCCTGTGACGAACCAGAGCGGTCACATGACGCATGAACTCTACTCGTGTGCCGCCTTCTGATTGGCTGATCCACACACCGTTAACCAATCGCACAACTTTCACAGATCAATTAAACACCTGCTGTTAATAATGTGTTTGTAAAGTATCAGTATTTAAGATAATGAATATAAAACTATGAGACCTAGTGATATGTTTTGCAATAGTCTATTTTGTACACAAGTAATAAATCAATATGACACGTATATGATGAGGGAAATTATATTTATAGAAAGATTAAAACACCCATTATTTAATTAAGGCCATTTTACAGACTACTCAAAACATTAAAATTCTGCCCTAATAAAAACTCAATTTAAAATGTTCAAATACAGAGTGCTTAATTTTTTTATAGGTGAATATAAAAATGCATATAAGTGTAATTTATATGGGTGAAAAACTCATCATTTATACTGGTGTTGAATCATCAGATTATTATTATTTAAAGGGATAGTTCACCCAATAATGTACTCATGCTCAAGCCACCCTGGGAGTATATGACTTTTCTTTCAGCCAAACACAATCTGAGTTATATTAAAATATGTCCTATACAATCCAACATTTATAATGGCAGAGGATGGGAGGCCAAATGGATAAAGGCCTTCTGATGCGTTAGCGTGAGCAAAATGCCCATATTTAAAACTTTTATAGCTATAATAACTAGCTTTCGTCTGAAAGAAGAATGTCGTGTACACCTAGGATGGCTTAAGGCTGAGTGAATCATGGGCTAATTCTCATGTTTGGGTGTTCAGACCAGCTGCCCGTGTCACACACACCTTCGTCCAGGTAGGAGTCGAGGAGCTGTCCGCCCAGCTTCTTGATGACGTGGATGGCCTCCAGGTTCCCGGAGCCCTTGAGCCGCATCACGGCCTGCACCGCCAGCCGGGCGAAGTGGTCCTTGTGGTGCGTCAGCAGCTTGGAGGAGAGCGTGGTGCGCGCGATGTTCAGCAGGTCCACCTGGAACTTCTGCTCGTCGTTCCTGAGGAGAAACACACACGAGCTCACGTCCAGCGCCTCACTGCTCACACACTCACACTGGGGGCGGAACGGGTTCGGCACGCATGTGACTCGAGGATTAAATGCTCAATCTATCCATCATAGAGTGAAGGTTTATCATTTGGACATGTTTTGTCTTGCCAATTTACACATCAAAACTATTTTAAACGCAGAACAGGTAAAAATCGCGACTTGCACACACACACACGTAGAGAGAGAGAGCCAGAGAGACCGGCGCGACACAAAGATTCCTCTTTCATGTTTCCTTGCCCTTAAATGGACAAACACAAAATTGTTGGCACGTGTTCTCTCGGTTCTGTCATGAACAGTTGAGAAAGAAACCGGATGTTTGTCAGTTTATTCGGTCTTAAAGTGACGGCGGAGACCTAATAATATTCCTGCTGTTGACTGTGTCAATGTTAATACAGCTTTAACAAAGATAAAACTAGACTTAGTTATTTAGAATGAATCTCTGCTTGTAATGTGTGTATTTGTTCTTCTTTTATCCCTGACTGTTCACCTGTCTTTAATAATGTGTGAACTTTATCGGTTAGGCTGGTAGTTTTTGCTGTGGTATCGAAGAACTGCAAGTGAGCTTTAAGTAATAAACGAAACGCAAACTTACACCCCCCATATTTATATAGACCTTTTTTTTTTTGCTGATCCGACCCGTGGCTATCACACACACACACACACACACACACTCACATCCAACGCCTCTCCTGTTCTCACACACTAGTGTTGTCACAGTACCAAAATTTCAGTATTCGGTACCAATACCAGTGAAAATCCACGGTTCTCGGTACCAAAGCTTAATTTAGATAAAATTTACATATATTAAAGTGTATATCACAGTTACAAAGATGGAAACTGTAGTATTAAAAACACTTTACAATAAGATTATATTTGTTAGATAACATTAGATAAAATGACCTAACAATAAACCATAGTTATATACTGTAGCAATTATTCTCCTTGGGGTTAATTTAAAAATATACTAATACATTTTTTAAATCAAAAGTTTTATCTGTTAACACTATTTAATGCACAATGAAGGAAGTGAACAAACATGAACAATCAAGTGTTTGTATTAAATAACATTCACAAACATTAATTAATGTTGTAAAAATATATTGTTCACTCAATGTGTTGATGTTAACACATCAAGTAATATTCTGTCCCTCTATGTTCAATAGTATTGTATTAGTTCGCTGGTGCATTTCTTTATCTTCCCTCTAGGGGTCAGCATCTCCTTTAGTGTTTATCTTCTTCTACGATATATCGCGTGTGTTTTTCGGCGCTCGTTGGGGATGTGTGGAGGCAACAGGAAAAAAGTTTGTTTCACGCAGTGTTAGAAAAATGTCCCGAGGTGTTGACATTCTCCTCTCCTCTCAGACCCCTTACATCGTTGGGATGCTTTGACATGCCATAATCTGGAAGTAATTAGTGGCTAATGTTGTTTTTTAAGTGTTCCATTACTTAAGAGGTTATTGTAACTCTTACAAGCGAATGTTGTTTGTTATTCTAGCCACGCTAATGTCGCTAGCTTCTGTTTAGTATGTGGTTGCACAATATCTTATAAGTCAATGTTGGCGCCACCTTTCTCACTCTCCGTTCGCCAGGTTGTACTTACAAATTGTAAAAAGTAAAACAAGTAGCTTTTGTTTTTTCCTGTGTAGCTTTGACGAAGGCTTGCTGAGTTTGTGTTTTACTAAATCTAACTAAAGAGGAAAGATCTGTTATACTTTTACAGAATAGTGAAGAAAGAAAATAAATTTACAACGTTCTTCTACAGTAGCAGGAAATATATGTCGGGATTACAGATATGTTGAACAGTAATTTGAACTACCGGTGAATTTGTGTACTGAAACCGCAATAACTGCAGTATATTCTGCAACCACATGGTGGCAATCTGTCACTAACTGAATAATTTAAAGAATGTAATCTTGCGATTCTTATATCTTGAATTCTTATCACTTCCAGTATTTAATTCACAGCAATGTGTATTGGTTTGTTAAATAATGTATTTTTAATAAACTTTGTTTGTATGTTCACAGTTTTACAAATCAATCAAAAAAGAGAGGTCTTCAGTAAAGGCACTGAGAAGAAAACTGTGTCCTGTTCAGTGTTGGGCAAGTTACTTTTAAAAAGTAATTAGTTACAGTTACTAGTTACTTCTTCCAAAAAGTAACTAAATTAGTTACTCAGTTACAAATTTTAAAAGTAACTAGTTACTTAAGAAAGTAACTATTGCGTTACTTTCAAGTTAAATTTAATTTTAAATGCTCAAATGTGACCCCACCTCTACCCCTCTTTAACGGAACTTACAATACATGTGCATGTTCAATTATTTATGATAAATCTGAATATTATAATGAAATGGACACTTAATACAATACATTATTAACAGAAACATTTTACACACATCTTAAAAAAAAAAATGTTGCTGTGGGACAAAGTGAGACTAGCCTCCAATCAAATGCCATGTAGATATTATGTTTATATAGTGGATCAATGCAAATAACACAATAGATGTTTTGGAACTTTTGATATTTATTGCCCCTCAACAGGCCACAACTGGGCAAAATTAAATTAAGCTTGTTAAGCTCGTCGCCATACCTGTCTCTCGTTGACTGACTGGCTTGCTTGTGTTGTTCATTGTGTATCCTGTTCTGTCCGACTATGCGTTATGATGGGTCATTCGCAATTCATGAGCGTTAGCCGTTAGTGATGATGGATCGACTCGTTCGCGAATGAGCTTTTGATGGGTCGTTCGCGATTCGCGAATTAGCCGACTCTAAGAGCCGGCTCTTTTAGGTGAACGTCGGGAGCTGGCTCGCATATCTGAAGAGCCGACTCTATTTTTTACAAATTTAGTCTATAGAAATTAAATAATTATGTAATAAAAATTTAAATATTATAGTCAAAGTCATTTAAAGAGCCGTTTGTGAGGCAAAAGAGCCGGCTCTTTTCAGTGAGCTGAGTCAAAAGTGCCGAATGCCTACTACTATGCGTGCTTTCGAACACCCGCCCAATTCTACCTCTGATTGGCTTACAAAGACACTCTACTCTACCTACTTTACTCTACCTCAGTCGTCAGCATTTATGCGCTTGTCTCGTGCTCTGCCCACTAACCAAGGAAGAACAGTAAAAAAAGTATTTGCCTCTCGCTCAGAGATCTAGTTGGTCTGATGAAAAAAAAACAAACAGCTTCATCAGTTATAGTAACGCGCCGCATTTTTTGGCAGTAACGGGAACGGCGTTATTAAGATGAGAAGAGTAATCAATTAGATTACTCGTTACTGGAAAAAGTAATGCCGTTAGTAACGGCGTTATTTATAACGCCGTTATTCCCATCACTGGTCCTGTTATTCCTGGAACCACCTTCTCTTATTGCATGTTTAGCTCGCTGCATAGGCTGAGTAGCCACACACTCAACCGAGGGCAGAAGAAGTAATGTTAATGAATGGTATCTTATTGTAGTGTTACCAAACTATACAGGAGATAGAACATGTTTTATTTGACTTAACTGTAGCCTACTTTTATTTAATCCAAAACTGCCAAAAATGTCACTCTTCCCTGTCTTCAAAACTTGAGAACCCTGTAGCTGATTTCTAATGCAAGGGCTAGTAATCAATAAATGATTTGCTGATACTCCCTCGTCATGACGGAGAGCGCAGTTTGCACCGCTTTCTCCTTCTCTCCACAAGCGCTCGCTCTCGCGTGTCTCCGCTATGCAACCATAAACAGTGACGCGCCTGGAAAAACAAGCTCGCACGTCGCTTCTATTATGAGGGCGCTTCCCGCGCGCCTACATTTGAAATTTGCACGCGCAAAAAACGTGCTATGTGAACGTGTGAACGGCCCTTTATGGCAACGTGACATTAGCCTAATTCAACATATTTCCATATGTGGCTCTTTCCTGCTTTCTTGTCAACAAGTGGATTCAGAGCCAACGCATTAGCAGCGCCGCCGGTCGCCATGTGTTTTTATGAAGAGGACGCAACTCTGCCAGCGCATCAAGAACCGGATTAACCCGGTACTCGGTACCTAGAAAAGCTGGTACCGTAACCGTTAATTTTTTTTAGTACCGACTTGGTACCGAAGTACCGAGTTTTTTGACAACACTATCACACACACACACACACACATCATTACCCATGATCCACCGCTGCCTCCCTCAGAGCGTCACGGGCCGCTTGCGTGGCCTTCCTCCAGCCGGAGATGATGATCTGAGGATGGATCTTCTTGGCGATCAGCAGCTCTGCTTCCTGAGGCACAAACATCACACACACATGATCAAGCCTGCGCCGCGGCCGGCGGGAACACAGTGTGTGTGTGTGAGAGAGAGAGTCGTACCCGCAGCAGCTCAGCGGCCAGCACCGTCACAGAGGTCGTGCCGTCGCCCACCTCGTCATCCTGAACCTTCGACATGTCTGCGGCACATCATGAGGACACATTCGGTTTGTGGAAATAACAATAACACAATGTTACAGGAATTCATCTCTGGTGTCATTTTAGACATATATTTAGAATTTCTTTTAATTGTAACTTCATCACAATGGTATGACACTTGGTGGCTTTTGCAGCACTTGCTGTGTGATCGACGACAAAAAGAAAAAGTGGACTTCGAAACAGCTAAATGGTTGTTCATAAAAAACAAAAAAGTCACACTCGTGTTGTTTGTGATCAGCACAGGAAATTAACGGAAAATACACAAATACAGAGCAATGTTTGGGCAGTACAATCTAAGAATCAGCCACAATGCAGGAAAACAGGGGTGAAACTAACATCAAGAGTCCGAAACACACACACACACACCTTGATGTTCATATTAGATAGTAATAAAAAGCATTTCAAGGCAACATAAAAATAAAAAATAAATTAAAAAAAGAGACTTTGGCAAAAACCAGTCTTTGATAATCTCTAAATAAAAACCTTATAAAAGCAAGTAATTAAGTCTGAAAACACAGTTCTCGGGGGAATATTTGCAGTAGTCATACAAAGGGCTAGTCTAGTGGTTCAGATGATTTTACCATGTATAATGTTGACTATAATGAATAATAATGCAATGGGGGAATATTTGTGGGTGCTGATAAAAATGTTACGAGTAAAAAGTGCTTACGTTATTTTAGATGTATATCTAGTCAGTGACAGTCTCGAATAATTCTGTATTTTCAGCTTCAGATGGCAATAATATCATATCGCGAGTTCAGTATCGAATCATGACATGAGGGTTTCGTTACACCCCTAGTCAGATGAAATGCAGTGCATTATTTCATAAAAATGTTCAATTATAATAAGGATTAGGGTCTCCAGTAAGTGTTGACCATGAACAACACGAGTGTGACTCCCAAATGAACGATACCAGAGGGTTAATATACTATTATCACTATTGTTGTTACCATAGTGAACACACACTCTCACACACACACACACGGAGACTCACCCACGAGCACTTTGGCGGCGGGGTTGTCGACGCCGATGGCCTTGAGGATGGTGGCGCCGTCGTTGGTCACGGTCACCTGACTGTCCCTGCCGCCGCCCAGCAGGATCTTGTCCTGTGAGGTCAGAGGTCATTAATGAGCAATATTCAGCGGTTATGATCGTAACGCAGCGGCCGGCACACGTACCATGCCCTTGGGTCCCAGAGTGCTTTTCACCAGATCCCCGATGGCAATGGCGCCGATGAAGGAGGACTGAAAGCACAGAGAGAGATCTCGTTAGCCATAATCACGGTTATTAATAATCACGGTCACTGCACGAGTCGCACGCTCACCAGTCGAGCCGTCTCGGCCTTCTCCTCGTCCGCTCCTTGTCTGAAGATGTTCATGGGGGCCATTGATAGAGACGCCTGCACACACACACACACACACTCTGGTCACAATCAAGGTTTGATGCACATGCATCTCCTTACAACATTATTAATCTCAGAAGTGTACATTTATGTATATTTATCATGCAGCTAATCTGAATCAGGATTCAGTCAGTGTTCCTCAGAAACTCTTCATAACATGCGCGGTTATTCTGGAAGCCATCTATAGACAAGTGACTTTAGTGTTGATTTAATATTATTCATATAATTATGGCGTTCTCAATATGTATATTAGAAAGCATTGTAGAGAGCGGGTATTTATTCATTCTTGTAATCGTGATTTTTATTATTATTATTCATTATACTAATATCAGATACTTCAAAATAATTAAATCATGCTACTATCATCCTTTTATTAATTATCCGTATAAATATAACTGCACTCTCATGCTCAGCTCAGTGACGTCAGTGGCCACGCCCTCCACAGAAAGCACTAGAAACTCCCTGATGATGATCCGCTATTTTAAACCTTCCATCACAACACAAACTATCGAAACACACACGAGTAACGCATAACACAACAAACAAAACAATGAAATCAGATAATAAAGGCAAACACGTCCGTTATAACATCATAACGCTTTTGTCTGAACCCATTGTTCGTGTTCACGCGCATGCCGCGCACAAACCCTCACTCTTTCAGCGTGAATAAAGTGCGATTGCTGCGGTACAATCACACTACCGAGTGACTACCGTTACACGCGCTGCACTACATCACATCTCACTCATGATATCTCCACTGAATTATGATTTAACAACAAAATCACTCACCATGATGATAATAGGATGTGCTGAAGAGACGCACACGAGACAGGAAGAACAGTGCAGGGAAGCGCGCGACAGATCTACCGCTTCCTGTCTGCGCGCGAACACTTTTCAACTTAAAAGTCCCTGTAGTGCGCTTACGCATTTGAGCAGTTTCAAAACATTTGAATTAGTGATACATTATATATTTTTTAGATTTAGCTACTTTAATAAACTAAAATGATGATTACATTTAACGTACTTAAACGAACCTATCGGCGAGATTAGTCGCTTGAAGTCAGGGAAAAGCAGACTGTATAAAAATATGGACCTAGTGTCCGTGACGTCACCCGTAGGTTTCTGAAGAGTGTCATGGGTTGGTTTCACGTGACGTCACGCTGCTGCATCGCGAGAGCGCGAAATTCAGATGGAGGGCAGGAAGTGAAATAGCTGAGGATCTGCCGTCTGACAAAATGCCAATGTTTTGTGTAGTGTACGGCTGCTCCAATCGTTCCAATCGAGAAAAGGGAAAGGGTTTTCATAGAGTACCGAAGATTGTAACCCATAAAGGTGAGAAATGTAAAAAACTCACAGAACAACGCCGCAAAAAGTGGATTTTTAACGTATGTCTGCGGTCGGGAGGAGCAGAGTCTGTGAATGCCCGTGTCTGCAGCGACCACTTCGTCGGAGGTATGTTAGCGTGTTGTTTGTGTTTATATAGCATTAGGTTGTCGTTAAATGCTCATTTACTTAGTAATGATTATTAAGTTACCGGTAGTCTAATATGGACTTCATTGGGGCTTTTTAGGCTGCCCTAGCGCTTTGGGTGACGTTGAGTCGGTAGACTGGGCTCCGACGGTCAACCTAGGTTACCAAAAAACTAAGCCCAAATCAGAGGCGTCTCTTAAACGAGAGCAGAGGATGAAGCTCAAGGAAGACCATCAAAGACGGTGGGAATGTGCAGATGCTATGTTGGATCTCCAACAGACAGATGAGAGCCCGGATCTGATGCCACCGAAGCAGCCAGCTGACAACAACCCACAATCAGAGGGGATCAGCGGGAATGGGGCATTAAATGGTCAAGGTAAATTATTGTACTAAGATGTGTAACCAGCATTATTATTCATTGGTATTAGGAATTATTAATTGTTACAAATGTTGACCAGCAAACTTGTATGTTTGCAAAAAAAGATGACTTCACAACAATTTACATAATTTTTAACCAAAATCACTCAGTATAATTCAGCAGTGTAGCCAGAAAATCATATCTGGGTGTGCATAAGAAAAACTGGGTGTGCCACATTAATTTATTGTCAGATTAATATGCAACAAAAAACCTGACCCGGCATATCACTAACTTTACAGAATAGACTGGGCTGAAGTGTAAGACTACTCAGGCTCGCCACATAATACTAGGCCTATATAGCACCTACAATATAACTCAGGGCTCAACATTAAGGCTTTTCATGTGCTTGTCCTTTCGAACAAGTAAATCGGTCATTCACTTGTCCAAGTTAAAAAAATGCTTATACAGAAAAATATTTTTTTGTGTGTGTTGTAAATTATAATTTATTCTGAAGCAATATTCTCATCAGTGTTCAGTCAGCTTTTACATATTTAAATCTGCATATGTATAATTTTTTTATATTTTTTTTTTATATGTATGAGCATTTTTCCCTAATCGTTTTAAATAGGCTATATGTTTCATCTTTCATTTTAAATTCTTTAATTTGATCAATAAATTCAATTGGAATAACAAGACACTATATGGCTGTTGCAATCAAATTAATTAATTTACACTGAACAATTACAACTGCATTAAATAATGTTATGAGATTGTTGTAAATATTTTTTGAATATACAAATATGAAATATGGAAAAGAATGATAGCCTTTTAAACACAAAACTAAACCACCAGTAGGGGGCGGCAGGTGATCGTCTTAATGAGTGAGTTATTGAGTCATTTATTCAAATGATTCGTTCAAACGACTGAATTGTTCAGGAATGAGGCAGTTGTTTAATGCATAGACATCATGGGCCATTGAATCTTTGATCTAACCGATTCGGTTAAAGCGTTGAATCATTCAGTAATGCGGTTATGTGTTCCGATGATATGCGCTGTGGTTCTGCTGTGATCTTTGATTGGAACTATTTTCGCTGCTCAAAGAGAACAAAAATATTTTTGTCTAAAATGTAAGTGACTTAATATGAATTACTTTTTTATTGAACTGTCATATGAAATCAGTGTCACATTTTCAATCTTGATGGTATTCAGCACTCGTGGTCGTGTGATGTTGCTTAACTGTATCATATTATAGCCTAAATATAAAAAACTCCACATTACATACATTTTTTTTAACCAATGTATGTTCATTGTGTGTGAACTGCGCTCATTTGTTTTCATTTCTCCTCTGCGCGAGCCTCTACAGCGCAACCGTTACCATCAGACAGTCAAGAGGCTGTTTGCGGATTGGTTGGCAGTCCGAATGTTAACGATAATAATTTAAAAATTAAATTAAATTTTAACTTGTAAGTAAACAACAATAGTCCAAGTTTAGAAAAAAAATGTTATTACGACTTTAAAAAATAATTCTGCATCTACTTTTAGGTGTGCCAGCTGCCACTGTGGGTGGCACCAGCACACCCTGGCACACCCGTGGCTACGCCTATGGTATAATTGGACCAGAGAACTTGCATGTTTGTAAAAAGGTTGTCAAAAAGATTCACATAATTTATATTCATGAATTAACTAATTATGCTCCCCACTGATATGTTGCAGGCTATGTAGATGCCGGATGCCAGACTGAGCTAACAATGGATGACATTGAGAAGATGGAGGATGTTCTGAGACAAAACACAACAGAGCCGGGAGATCTTCGAGCCAAAGCCCTGGACACACAGTTCAACAAGGAGTCCTTTGAAAAAAACCAAAGACAAGGTTCTACACGGGGCTCCCCAACTTCTTAGTTTCAATTCAGATTTTTGAGCTGTGCAAACCCTACATCAGCTGTGGTCCTATGTGTGTGCTGTCTAAATTTGAACAGTTTATTTTAGTTTTGATGAAGCTGAGACTGAAAGATTTAGCTTTCAGGTTCAAGATCTCGTCTCTGCCAACTGCTTCTAGAGTTTGGCATAGATTAATTGACATACTTCATGAAAGGTTGGAATTTCAAATTGAGTGGCCAGAGAGACATGTTCTTCAAGCTACAATGGGATTCAGACAGGCATTTGGATGTAAAGTTGCTGTGATAGTTGACTGTTTCGAAGTTTTTATTGAGAAGCCCTCTAATTTACTAGCCCAAGCACAAACGTGGTCAAACTACAAGCATCACCATACTGTAAAACTTCTGATTGGTGTTGCACCCCAAGGCTATGTCGCTTACATATCTTGTGCCTGGGGAGGGAGAGTCAGCGATAAACAGATCACAATAGAGAGTGGCCTCCTAAAAAACCTGTTACCTGGAGATATTGTCCTAGCAGACCGTGGGTTCAATATTGGTGATAGTGTGGGATTTTACTGTGCTTCACTACAGATACCGGCATTTACCAAGGGGAGAAAACAGCTGTCTGCGTATGAGGTGGCAGACACAAGAAAAATAGCGAATTTGCGTATTCATGTTGAGAGAGTTATCGGTTTAGTCAGAAGAAAATATCAGATTCTGCAAAGCAGGGCTATGCCCATAGAGCACATGGTAACAAAACAAGGTGAGGCACTAGCATTGATTGACAAGATTGGGGTTATTTGCTGTGTCTTGTCTAATCTAATCTAACAATTGTTGAAAAATCTAATCTTGTAAATAAACCACCATGTATATTTCTGCCTTCTTGTTGGCATTTAATCTTTTCATTTAAATTATACAACAGCCAGAACTCACAAAGACCACACTCATAACAATAGTCAAAATGTAATCTTGTCTCATACAACAGTATTGATAAAACAGCAATATCACACAGCCCACTTTCAAGAGTGCCTGGATCCTTTCGTTACATTACACATGTGAGTTTGTAACTTGCTGTCCCAGTATTTCTGGAAGTATACCGTTTCTAAAAAAACACTCAACTTTAGGGATAACCCCATCCCAAAGTTCAAGATCGGGCAAAATCCTTTCAACAAAAATGTCATTGTGGTTCCACACAACAAAATCACAGTATTCAGCGTCTACAATGTGAAGCTGTCCCTGAACTTGGTAGTAGTAGTCATGAGTCCGGTCCAGCGTGACATCATCCCCATCATTGATGAGAAAGAAGCCCTTTTCCCCAGCACACAAGTGCAGATTGGCTTCATCTTGGTGAGAGTGTGGACACTAAAATCACAGAGAGAAGGACACGTGAACAATAGATTAACAAATATATTTTCTGCCTTTTTGCCCAGTTTAGGACTTGAGACATGACTCGGACTTGAGATTTAGGTAGTTTACTACAACAGAGACTGTAATATTACCTTAATCTCGCAGATGCCAGTTCCGCGACAATCCCATCAGGGGAGGACCCCATGTATGGCCACTTGGGGTTCAGCCAGAGACCCCTGCATGCTCCCGACCCATCAGCTTCTCATACACTCCTCTGGCTTGTGCTTCATGTTTGCATCCATAACTACACAGTACATATGCAAAACATGAAAAGGAAATGATTACTTAGTATTAGTGATTTAAATGCCATTACCCTAACCCCTATACTTAGTTCTACTCCTGCATAACCCTAGTCTTATAACCCTATAACTAATAACTAACGCGCACCAAAGCAATGTGTTACTATACATTTCATTTAATAAGATACATTTACTTAATAGACAAGCTTCTTTTTTATCCAAATTATACCCTCTGTTGTCAGTGTTTCTTTTTCTGGACATAAACACTGTTTACACGCGTCCTTACCCTAATTCAAACCCTAAATACCTTGTAGCGGCTGTGGTGAACCTATATGCTTCTGGGTAGCATATGGCCTTGATCAAGCTCTTGGATGGTTGCTGGGGGTTGGTCTTAATAGCTTGTTTCAGCTTGGAAGCAGTTATGCGTCCAGCTCTTTGCCTAAACCAAATCCTGCTTGCACTCTGACTGCGAGTTGCCCTCTCTACAGCCTGGACCTGGGACATGATGAGCTCTTCTAGCTGGAATACCTGCCGTAGCTCTCCAAGCTCTTTGGGGGGTCGCTGCAGAGTCTCTGGTGTTCTGTATTCATGACCAGTTTTAGGAAGCATACTAGATTTGGGGATGAATTCTTTGTAGTAAGGCTCCCTAGCCATCAGTGCTGCACTCCTTGGACAATTTTTGCTTAAAGTCTCAAAAAAACTAGCATATGTTTCTGACCCTCTCTTCACTTTTGGGCATGAAAGTGATTTCCCAACCTGGTTTTCAGTTGTCCTGCCATCAATGGAATGATCAAGCCTTTTTTTTTGGCTTTAGCAGAAGAGAAGTCGATCAGAGCTACTGGAGCAGCAGGAATCTGAAAATAAGTTAACACAAAGAAGATCATTAAGTCCACATTTCTGTGGTCCATAACCATAACATATTCAGTATAAATCTGGCGTTTATCCTATGGCTGTGAGCAAAACAGGTAAGGCTATCATCACAGGATTGAGATGCCAAACTGTGCTTCTTAGCTTCTCTTTGTCCAACAGGGAAATCGTGACTGACCACATTGTCACAAGCTACACATATTAAGGCAGAATATAGAATAGAAATAATTTAATAATCCCCAACATTAGGTATGATGGAATATAATGAAAATCCCCTAAAAGAAGATGAAATGTAGACGAAGACAATATAAACATTAATTTAACATAATTTAGCCTACAGTTACACAGTGTCCCAAAAATAACATTCTCTGTCCCACATTTGGTTTGCTGTGAACGTGTCACTCTACCTTTTCTACATGTGATGGCATTAGCCTCTTGCTCTGTTGTGCAGGAAACTTTGTCTCGCATCTTTACCACAACTTCAGTGGACAAAAGGACTGCCCCCACATGAGAACACGATTATGATAGTCTGTGAATAGAATACAATATGATTTATTTTTATTTTTTTTACCTCAAATGCAATCTAGGGAAAAGTACAATCTATATCAGCCCATTTTGATGATGTGCAATATAGCCCAGAGCGTTCAAATCAGAGGCTAAAATCCGGATAGAAAGAAATGCATGTTATTTCCAAACTATGACAATATTTTATATAAAAAACATACTAACATTATAAGGGCACCCCCAGGCAACATTATAAAATAATAAAACAATCCAGTTCATGATCCCTTTAAAGCTCTCTCCAGTATGCTAGCAGTGTGTGAGAGAGATAAAGATCTCGTGGTAACGTTAAACATCCTAGCCTACATAAATGACTTACCCTGCCATCAGCTGCAATGATTTCTCCATCCCCCTTCACAATAATCCAGGTCTTCAGAGGTGTTTCGCCTGATCTCTCAGAGTGGTTTACCTTCAAACATAAACGATTGTCAGTCTAACGTCGTCGTTAAGATGTGTTGCATGTTTGTTGACATTATAGTCGTTACTGCTAGCATCTTAACACATAAAACAATATAAGAACAAACACTCACCCTGGCGAAGACCAAACGATGATCATCGTGGAGCCGTTTGGTACCGAGGTTGTGGACCCACCCACTGACAAAAAAGTTGTACGCCTCCAGACTTTTATATGCCTTCATTTGCTGTCTGGTGTAGTACGATGTCTGAAGGACCAGATAGTTGGTGATGTCAACAGCCTCCACTGTCGGCAAATCTTCAAGTTCGACCGAAAACTCACTCATCTTCATGAGGAACGGGTCACGTCCAACATATGCGTTCTAAAACTGGTTCTAAATTCGTACAATACGGACTCTCCGCAACGGTTTCCTCCATAGACGTATTCTCCATGTTTACTTCCTGCCCTCAGTCTAAAATCGCCCCGCCTTCGCGCGTCATCATAATCACGTGACTGAAATCCAGCTATTCTTATTTGTGCATCCTCGTTTCCTTTCCTCGCGTCTCAGCTCCACCCCCTGCAGGATGCGAGGGAAGGCTACAAGGAAAGAAAATGAGGAAAGAGGAATCGAGTGAAAAGGCTTGTTCGACTTCATGCAGCTCTGCGCAGACCGATCTGCGGCAGACTTGAAGCAGTGCATGCCGGTTAGAAATTTTGTCCGACTTGATACAGCGCCGACGCCACGTGACTGTGACGTGTGCCATCAAAGTACCGCGAGATAGCCGGAGAACTCAGCCAGCGCAGCTTCTGAAGAGCGGCTGCACGAGCTCTGATGACGACACAGCTGTTCCACGATTGGCCGGATTCACCGCATGACAACGATCACGTGCGTTTCGTGTTTATTCGGTTTATTCTCACACCTTTAGTTCCACTCAATGGGGTAATCCACCAGCCGGAAACTGAAGTCTCCCCGGGCGCCGCCATTGGCTAACAAGCCTTCACCTGCTGTTAGCATCCCACTGACTCCCATTCATTTTTGCATCACTTTGACAGCGAATAACTTTACATCTGAGGCGTTTAAAGACTCCATTTGTCCATTGTTTATTTCTAAAGAAACACGACAATGTATAAAAGGCTCCATTACCTTGTATCTTACGTTGTGGCCCCGTAGAAGCCGTTTTTGTAAAAATAGGCTAACGATTGCGTCATAACACGCGACTCTCTGTCGCACAGTAGAGAAATTACCGTTAAGACAGAAGTAGAAGCTCGCGCGCAATCGGGGGACGTGGAGGCATAAAGTCAAGGGAGAAGCCCATAGAGAGTCATAAAGTTGCTCCTGCTGTGAGCTCATGAACAGCTAATACTCACGAACTCCGGCTCTGCAAGATTCGGAAGGGAATGATTCAGATTCCTCTTGGCACAGCTACTAGAAGACGTACAAGTTGCTGACGCCACATCTACGTCGTCAAGCTCAGTTTGAGCCTGCGCAGTGCGCTTGGCAATCAGGAAGTGAGTGCTTCTAATTGACTTCACTTTTCTCCGTTGAAGTCTATGGGGTCGCTGTGTCCATTTCTTTTACTGTCTATGGTTCCACTAAAGCTCACAAATCTGTTTTTTTTATAACAGTAAACACTCTTTTCATGTAGTCGCGATGTATTGTGTTATGTTTATCAAAATAAAACTGATTAAAAAACGTTGATTCCACTTCATTGATAGTAGCTGTAGGCTTATGTTGAACTTTATTCTTGTTCAAACAAACGCTGTATGAAGCAGTACATAAAGTATTGAATGAAAATGTCTCTGAAACATCTGTGTATTTGGCAAATATTGCATTTATTTCACTTCAGCTGTGCTAAAGTATACAAACACCACGTGAGCGGTCACTACAGGAACCAGAAAGTGTCCGACTTCACGTCTCCGTTTGCAGCTCCTCCCCGCCTGCACGCGGCTACTCTCGCCGATCAGTTACATCCAGCCGCAGCCGATGTCGAACACACCTAAAGTTTTTTTATACTTTGGAATACTTGACCACTCGAGCGTCACTTCACTGCGTTATCAGCAGTGCTCAAAGGATCTGCCCTTAAGTTGTTGAAGTTTGGTTATTTAAGAAATTAGTAATAAATAATAATAAAGCAAGATACCCTGTTGAAATATGTGAGATGTGTGGTCTATATAAACTGCGAAGGTAAAGTATAAATTAAAATGATTGTGACCGACGTGAAGGGGGAGGAGAATGTGTACGTGCATCACATTTAGTGGATAAAACACTTCCGCAAAGCATACAACAGTGCATCCTCGCTCATAGCTCCTCTGGAAGCTCCTCACTCCTCGCCTCCTCGCGGTGCAATTAGAGAATTGAGATGTCCTTCAAGATGGCTGAGCTCGATCGGGTTCCGGGTCATAGGATGGAGGACGGAGGATCGAGGAGACGAGGAAGAATCCCAAAAGAAGCACCCAAAGAATGGCTGCGTTCGAAACCGCATACTCAATGAGTAGGTACTTAATTTCAATAAGTACTTACTTAACGAGCGCTAAAAGAGTAGGTACTTTATGGCCAAATCTCGTTGAGTATGAATGTGATCTGGACATCTGCCATGTTGACGTTATCATGTGACCTACGACACGTTATCACAAGCGCAACAACTTAAAAGATATGAACGACACGTTTAATTCATCTATCTGTAAATATCTTTATATTGATGAAACAAGCTCATTTTGTGGTCTTGTTGAAGAAACAGCTGCCAATTTATTTTGTGAATACATTTAGGGTTGATTCAAGTTGTTATATTTTAAACCCTACTTAATGTGACCCACAGTATTATCCTTAAGGGGGTCGCACACCGAACGAGAAGCGCAGCGCCATGTCTTTAAAATTCAAACACATTCTTCTCTATGAGTGTACACACACCGTCGGTGCCATTCGGCGTCTGTCCGCGGCGCCCAGCTACGGCTCAGGACCTTGTTCAAAACCCTGACGCGCCACAGAGCGCCTATTACATAGTTGTATATTAAATTTACATTTATTTGTCTCAAATCGTCGTTAATGTACTGACTTCACCCTGTGCTGCAATTTACATTTAATTTAACATTCCTAATTTAACAGCTTGAATAAAGTCATATTGGAAAAAATATATAACAAACATTTACTGTCTATGCTCTAACCTCAGTGCGAAATATTAAAAGCATAGGCGATGTAACGTTTGCCTCTCGTGGTTACATTCACGGTCGTGTACTGCCACCTACTGGATTTACCAGATCACAACACACTTCAGGTAATTTCTGTAGCGTAGTAGCGGAGCGAAATGGACGACGAAAAACTCATCAATGAAGTAGGGAAATACCCTGAAATATTTGCAATAAACCACAGATTTTTCAAAGAAGACAACATAAGGAACTCAGCAGCGTGGAGGAAGATTGCAGATGTCATTGGATTTTCAGGTAAGATTCTCTAATTATGTTAACTTACGACCTTAGGTAAAATTTTCTGTGACTGACGTTAGCAACGACTGTACTTAATTGTACAGTAAAACAACGTACAGGACAGACATTATCTTAGACTCCAATAACATGCCACCAGTGAACCACAGGAATATTAATTGATGTTAACAATGAAACCAATAGCTTAAGCGAAAAATATGTAACATATTTGTTTTATTGAACAAACAAATCATATTAGTAGCTATAAGAAATGTTGAAATTGATTTGTAATAATACATAATAATGCTAATAATTAATTAGTGCAGTCTAAAATTAATGCTAATCAAAGACTAAATTATTATGTAAGCAGGCATACATTAAGATATTTAAATATTTACATACATTATGATATCAAGAAAGTGATAAATTCTAAAATCAATTAAAATTAAAAAATAAATAATTAAACTAAG
This sequence comes from Rhinichthys osculus, assembly GCA_029959095.1. NCBI lineage: Eukaryota > Metazoa > Chordata > Actinopteri > Cypriniformes > Leuciscidae > Rhinichthys > Rhinichthys osculus. The sequence continues at coordinate 3,665,822 of JARWKJ010000013.1, read as the reverse complement.
ACTATGGTGACCATTAAACCATTTCATTCAGCCAAGTTACATGTCCCTCAGAGTTGAAATAAGAGCAGAATTGGTCTCGAACTGTGTAGGCCTCCCTTGCACCACGAAGCCCACCAACTGTAGAAATGCTCTCCATCGATCCAGGAGTTGGGCCACTGGTATTCAGCCACCTCTCTACTTCCATTGGCTTGAGAAGAAAGTTCTGCAGGATGCAAGCTGACAAAATAAGGCTGTTTATTTTGTCAGCGTGTATTTTGATCATGCTGTGCAGGACCCTCCAGCGAGATGACAAAATGCCGAAGGCATTTTCAACTACATTGCGCGCTCGAGACAATCTGTAGTTGAGGATGCGTTGTTGTGTAGATAAGTCCCTACCAGGGTAAGGCCGCATCAGGTAGGTTTTTAATGGGAATGCTGCATCCCCAACAATGGTGAATGGCATGTTCCCCAGATGCTCTGCTCCTGGAAGGTGCTGATCATCTGGCATCTCCAGCTTCTTTGCATCTAGAGCCTGCTCTATGGCTGAGCCAGCAAAGACAGCCCCATCGCGTGACCGTCCATACTCTCCAATATGGACTAGGCGAAAACGATATTCGGCATCAACGACAGCCAATAATACTACAGAGAATGTTTTCTTGTAATTAAAATAAAGGCTGCTTGAATGTGGTGGTGCAAAGAGGATGATGTGCTTCCCATCTTTCGCCCCTATGCAGTTAGGACAATTCCACCTACATGAAAATCTTTAGGCAATATTCCTCCACTTCTGCTCAGTTGGTCTTGCTAGGCGACCCGTTATCACGCTAAAGCGTGTAATACACACGCTGGTCCACTAGCGGATGCGTGTCAGGGTCACACTTTGCCTCCTCAAGGCGTGAACATGACACGCATGAATGAAGGTTGAGTACCAGCAGGGGGCAATAATTTCCTCAATGCCAACAACTCTCCCGGACCAAATAGAAGCGATATAGTGCATTCTCCAAAATTCCCGCGTCGTTCAGGTCGGTCAAAGCCATATTTGTCTTACGGTGCTGTCATTTAAGAAATCTACATTGCTATAGCCTAACGTTATATTTGTGTGTATGAAGACTGTGCAGCTTTTTAATCTGTGGTGCTGCTGTGGTCAATAACGTCAATGGAGCGCTAATTAATTAATCACAGAAAGCTGCTTCGGCAGGCTCCCCAGTTTCTTTTGAAAAAGTTAAGCATAGAAGGAGCTACAGTATATGAAGAGTATTGAAAATAAGTTATAAGCCCCACAAAACCATACTCTTACTTTGTGTAATGTGAAACTGTAAACAAATTCAGAGTCCCGAAACATTTATTATTATAAAAAAAAAAAAAAAAGTTTTCAACATTGATAATAATAATAATAAATTACACAGTGTGACTGTGAGCAAGGCACTTTACTCCAGGGGGATTGTCCCTGTAAGTGCACTGTAAGTCGCTTTGGATAAAAGCGTCTGCCAAATGCATATATATATATATATAAATGTTTCTTGAGCATCAAATCAGCATTTTAGAATGATTTCTAAAGGATGTGACACTGAAGACTGGAGTAATGATGCTGAAAATCCAGATTTGATCACTGAAATAAATTACATTTTAAAATATAACCAAATAGAAAACAGATATTTTAAATAGTAAAAATATTTCACAATGTTACTGTTTTTGCTGTATTTTGGATCAAATAAATGAAGCCTTGGAGATAGGAAGTCTTCTTTTAAAACATCAAAAAATGTAACCGTTCTAATAATGTTGGCCACCACTGTATATATATTTTAAAATGATTATTGGATTAGAACCTCTCATCTAATTCCATGAACTGCTGCTGTTGTCATTACTTCATTACTTCAATCATGCCTGTGTTTGCCCATATTTAGGACATTGTTTCTGGGTGTCTTCCCAATCGTAGTGCACAATATATTGACTCACTATCGTTATTGCAATATAGTGAAATATCATATGAAAATGTTGTGGAATGTATGCAATATTCCTTTTATTTTGTGGAGAGTTGCATCCGTCAATTCTGAAATGTGTAGGACACCTGGTTGTATTATTCGAAATTGGCCTGTGTTTAAAGAGCATTCTTTAAAGGTCTCTGTCTCACCTTGGAAAAACATTTTGACAAATAAAGCCCAGTCTTCATTATAAACTGTGCCTAATTGTATTCCTCATGTGGGTGACATGGATGCAACATTTAGCAAATGTTTTAAAATATATATATATATATTTTTTACATATTTTAAATGTTTCTCTATATTTAACAGATGAAGTTGTGGAAGGAGGCTGTCCTGCTCCCACTATTGTGCGGCTGAATAAAAGGAAAGGTGTGTTGATGTAATGTGTGTAATCCATACATTGGGATTTATATTTATTGTTGTGAGTCTTCATGAAGGCTGTATTTGCATTTGTAAGTGGCTGTGGTCCTATTAGGTTTGTCCAAATGAATATGTTCAATTGTTTATTTAACAGTAGGGCTGAACAACTAATCAAAATCTTATCGAACCTGCAATATGACCTACTGCAATTTTAAAATCACAGGAGGTGCAATATTTGTTAAAGGCAAAATTTGTGTTAAAATACCATTTTAAATTAAATATTGTGGCGCTGCAGAGATGTCCTGTGCCTACATATCATATCCTACAGCTCTTTGTTAGATACAAATACTTGCAGAAATCACACCATAATCATTTAAATATGTTGTTATTACCTTGTTTGACAGTGGAAGTTGTGGAAGGAGGCTGTCCTGCTCCCGCTACAGTGCGGCCGAAAAAAAGGAAAGGTGTGTTGATGTACTGCTTGTCCAGCTTTCTGTATAGGAGTGTGGACTGAATGCCACAAAATTGATTAGCATGAGATGTAGTACCTAGCTACAGTCTTCTGGCAATTATTTGGCAACATAATAGCATAGTCAGAAAGTAGCATACATGTTTTTGCTTTTGGTTTTCACAGTCAAAAGCATGTTAGTCTTTGCTATGAGAAAGCAATTAACAACTGCCAGGCAGCACAATAGAGATTAATTTGAATTCATGGATTTAACTTATCTTTGTTTGCCAATATATTTATTACAACTGCCCAACCCTAAAGTTTGTGTTGATTACATTTACAGTAAATTACCAGTGTTCAATACAACTTCTGTACCATAATAACTACAATATCAAAACTGTAACCCATTCTAGCTTAATAACCACTTATCATTCTATAATGGCTTGTTTATAGTAGTGTTAAGCTTTGTGAATGTAAAATTTGTTTCCTTTCAGAATGCCCACATACAGTGACAAGGAGCCAGGGTTATTACCCTGTGAAGAGGGTTGCCAAATTCAAAGTCATTAAAGTCCCACTCCGATCATATTTTGAGCTATTTTTAAACATTCCCAGTGGTCTTTAAATTATGATTATGCCATTTTTAGCCAAAATCACAAAACCTGTGCCGTTTTCTGGGACTTCGCTTCAGCAGAGCGGCAGTAGCTCATTAGCAATTCGCCTCTGCGTTGTGGGCGGAGCCGTTGGCACGGAGATTGAGTAGGGGGAGGCTGCAGACCTGGAACCGGCAGATATACGCCCCTGACAGTTTTACGCCCCTGACAGTTTTACGCCCCTGACAGTTTTACGCCCCTGACAGTTTTACGCCCCTGACAGTTTTACGCCCCTGACAGTTTTACGCCCCTGACAGTTTTACGCCCCTGACAGTTTTACGCCCCTGGCAGTTTTACGCCCCTGGCAGTTTTACGCCCCTGGCAGTTTTACGCCCCTGACAGTTTTACGCCCCTGGCAGTTTTACGCCCCTGACAGTTTTACGCCCCTGACAGTTTTACGCCCCTGACAGTTTTACGCCCCTGGCAGTTTTACGCCCCTGACAGTTTTACGCCCCTGACAGTTTTACGCCCCTGACAGTTTTACGCCCCTGGCAGTTTTACGCCCCTGACAGTTTTACGCCCCTGACAGTTTTACGCCCCTGACAGTTTTACGCCCCTGACAGTTTTACGCCCCTGACAGTTTTATGCCCCTGGCGGCAGTTTTACGCCCCTGGCGGCAGTTTTACGCCCCTGGCAGTTTTACGCCCCTGACAGTTTTACGCCCCTGACAGTTTTACGCCCCTGGCAGTTTTACGCCCCTGGCAGTTTTACGCCCCTGACAGTTTTACGCCCCTGGCAGTTTTACGCCCCTGGCAGTTTTACGCCCCTGGCAGTTTTACGCCCCTGGCAGTTTTACGCCCCTGACAGTTTTACGCCCCAGTTTCACGGTCCTGAAAAGCTGATGCTCAGTCTGGAACAGGTGCCATTTTGCAATATATTTATGGAGGCAGGATCTTCTTGACCTGGCACAAGGACAATGCCAGGAGTTCTGCTTTACATCATATGTGACCATTATTCTTCCAAGTTGGGCATAATATGATGCATGTGGCTCATATACTGAAATGCACCTCTTTAAAGAGGGCATTTTCGCCTTTGTTGCCACGCAGAGGGGAGGGGAAATTTCAGATTTTGATTAAAGATTACGAAGCCAAAAATTTTTTTTGTGTGGATTGACTTGCATGGATGAATTGTTCACCACAAAACGATCAATTTAGGCAAACAAAGTAAGTATGGTCAATTTTGAATTCATGGGGACTTTAAAGAAAAATAACTACTTTCTAAATATGACCCTTCCATCAACCCACGTCTTCCTCATGAGAAGTATCATCCACCACCACAACAGACAGAAGAATTTGAGAAGACTAGAGGCCTTCAAAAAAGTATTTGGGACAGAAGTGGTGCTGAACATGCAACCACCAGGCTGTTCTTGGTAATGTTTGAATTACTGCAATACCACTTTAGAATTGGTTCTAAATATTACTTGTACAGATGTTGTCATGTACCAATATTTTGTGTTATCCAATTAAGCTGTTTCAGAGTCCTCTACTCAATCTGGTGCAACAGACGTTCGCCAAGTGACCAGTAAGTAACACAGTAGAGGATCAAGCCACTTTATACCATTTGTTTAGTCTGTTATTGCTAAGCATTGCAAAGTACAATGTAATGTTTCCTTATTTGCATGTTGTCAAATATTATATCATCTTTTAATATCAAACTCATCAATTAACCCTTTTATATTATAGTCTGATATACACTGTACTTGATTTTATTGACGTCTACATCTGTCATTTCATTATTGTATTGCATTTGTATTCTGTGTAATTAACTAATAATCTAATTTTGCATGCCTTACAGACATTAGTGGCTCAGAGGCAACAGTGGATTTGCCAGACTTTGATGCCCCCGTAACAGGCATGGGTATGGATAAAGTAATTGCACTAACTAACAGTAATTTTCCATTGCAGTTCATTATTCGTGACCGAGATTGTTTCGTTTTATTCCCATAGAAACCTCTGCAGATGTGAACATGGAGGAAGTGGATGAGGATATGATTGTGGAGGATGCAGATGAGTATTCAGCTCAACCTTGGATGAAGCCTCATAATCTTCTACAAGACAAACTGGTAGTTGTTCATGTCTTCACTATCAATGCTAAAACATACTGTCCACAGTAGCCTGTATTATAACATCCACAATTTGTGTTAAAGGATTAGTTAACTTTTAAAAAAACTTTTGCTGATAATTTACTCACCCCCAAGTCATACAAGATTTCCATGTCTTTCTTTCTTCAGTCGAAAAGAAATGAAGGTTTTTGATGAAAACATTCCAGGATTTTTCTCCATATAATGGACTTCAATGGGACCCAAACGGTTCAAGGTCCAAATGACAGCTTCAGTGCAGCTTCAAAGGGCTTTAAACGATACGATCGGTCATTTCAAAAATAAATAAAAAAGTTTAAATTTTATAAGCACAAATGCTCGCCTTGCTCTGTTCTGTGATGCGCGTTCGTGACGTCACGTAATACGCAATTACGTTGAAAAGGACGCGCATCACAGAACAGAGCAAGGCGAGCATTTGTGCTTATAAAACTTAAACTTTTTTATTTATTTTTGAAATGACCGATCGTTTCTCTACATAAGACCCTTATTCATCGTCTGGTATCGTCTAAAGCCCTTTGAAGCTGCACTGAAGCTGTCATTTGGACCTTGAACCGTTTGGGTCCCATTGAAGTCTATTATATGGAGAAAAATCCTGGAATGTTTTCATCAAAAATAAGGGTGCTCCGATTGATCGGTCGCCGATCAGAATCGGCCGATAATTGCTTTGGGATGTGTGATCGGCGGTCTCTATAAAGGCCGATCCAGAAAAGCCGATCAGATGACGCAAAACTCGCGAGACAATTTTTTTACGCCTTGGTAAAAATGGCTTCACCGGTCTGGCAATTCTACAACAGGGCTCTCAAGTGTCAAGCATTGAGCGTGACAGTGACTCATTTCGGTCTTTTGTCACGCACTCCCGCCACACATTGTATTTCTCACGCTGAAAAACTATTTGTAATATATTGAATATGCCGCAGCGGCCAAAACTCTGGCCGCGCCGCTCTCACTGTGGAACCGGCATGAATCAAGCGCGTCTGGTGTTGTTCGTCAAGCTACACAATAGCCAATCAGAAAATAGCACTATTGTATCTGGGTAAGATTTAACGCAACAACCAATGAAAAAAATGTATCCAACCGCGAGGCACAGAGTACTGTATCCATCGCCGCGGCAACGAGCGTGCAGCTTGAGTTCAAAAACACATTTTAGCGCTAGATTTCTTATTTAATAGCGAACTAAATGAATGATCTGCTAGTTAACTGAAGATGTTTTATTTATTTATATTAGGTACATGGTGGGACAGACTTCACTAAAAAAAATCAATCTAACCATAGATGTGACCAGTAGTGGTGGCTTTCTTAATCTGTTTAAAATAATTTTGCAAGGGTTCTTCACACACACACACACACACACACACACACACACACACACACACACACACACACACACACACACACACAAAAGGTTTCTCTACCTCTCTCTTCCTCTCTAAATGCCCACAAAATCTATGGAAGTTGTTAGTTTTTGGGGTTTTTTTGCTGTGCACTTTACTACCTGTGGTCCTTTAAGTGTATTAGAAAAACTGATGGCTGACTGACTCAAAACATTATTTTGGCTATAGCCTTTTTTGTTGCTGTTTTTAGTTTAAAGTAGTCTAAAGCTAAATTTAAAGACTCAGATGTTCTGTCTTTTATTAATTTTATTTTATATTCTACAGGAAAGTTGTATGTCAAGCCCTAAGCTGCTCCCAATAACCAAGCTGCTATGTTAATACATGTTGCTTGCAGATAAATACACAGGTGTCAATTCATTATGCATTGTCTTCTCTTAAATGTAATACTTAATGTACATTGTTGTTAAATATAGTTTAATAAGTAATGCTACATGATAAAAAGAAGTCTTCAAATAGACCCTGTAATCGGTGATCGGTATCGGTATCGGGTGATACAGCTTCCAGTAATCGGCGATCGGTGATCGGCCCCAAAAATCCTGATCGGAGCACCCCTAATCAAAAACCTTAATTTCTTTTCGACTGAAGAAAGAAAGACATGGACATCTTGTATGACATGGGGGAGAGTAAATTTTCAGCAAAAGTTTTTTTTAAAGTAAACTAATCCTTTAACTAAAAATCAATTTTATCAAGATAAGTTGCCTATTTTAACAAAATATGAAGAATTTAGTCTTTCTTTTGTCCTTTGCAGCTCAGATACATCCTGGACACGGGGCGACTGGCCGATGACGTCATTGTGAAGGAGGGAGCGATATGCCTCTTAAGAGAAGATTTTTGGACACTGGGTTTGAGAAGGGAAATGGAGTCTGATGTAAGTGGCAACATTTGCATGTAGATATTTTTCATGCACCAAAAAAGTACAGCTGTGAGCGCAATGTATGCTCTTTGTTTTCTTTGTGGAAATAACTTTTGTGTATGTGCTAACTATTTTTATTATTTCTTGCAGATTGGAAATGCCTGCATGAAACTCATTTATGAAGATGCTCGAGCACTTGTATAAATCTTTTTCACATGATTTTAAATGAGCTATTTGTAGTTTATACTTTTTTTCTTTTTTTTATATATATATATGAATGGCAAGTGGTAGTCGTCTTAATATTTCCATTTGCTCTCACAGGGCAAAGACATATATACTTCTAATATGTATGTCGTTACTACATGGAAAGACAGTGTAGATCCCTTAGCCTACTTTCCAGTGAGTATTGAATGCATAAATCATACTATTTGACATCTATTGTAAGTCGGAAGTAAAATAAGTTTTGTTAATTGTGTTTTTTAGGATGATGCTGACATGAAGGATGCCCTTGTTTTCCCCCTATGGACAGATGCTGCCGGCCCAGAACATTATCTGTTATGTGTAAGATTTTACAAGTTATGGTGTAGCTCAAAAAAAATTTGTGTATCAAGTTTTATACGGCTTTGATACTTATTATTGACTATGATTATTATTTTAAGTTGATCTTACGGAGGTGTGTTTTTATCCCTATATCATAAAGGTAATGCAAATGTGAAATGGATTGTCATAACACTCTCTGTACTACCTAGCTACAACCATTGATTATGCATCCCTATAGGTACTGAAGCCACTCTTAAGAGAGATCCTCCTACTAGACTCCCTGTATAGTAATCATGAGTCTGGTTTTGGAGATGACCTGTACAGAGACATCTTTAGGTCCACAGCTAAGATATAATTGCCACGTTCCTATGCCATGTAATGTAGACATGCGGTTGGATTGTTCCAGTGGTCTTTTTTATTTTTTTATTTTTTAGCTATGAGAGTATGTGTTTTCATATTAATATACAGTTGCCACGTTCTTATGGCATGTAATGTAGACATGTGGTTACATTGTTCTAGATAGAAACATCTATCTTAATAGATTAAACCAGCAAAGCAAAATCAGGCCTCTTTGTGGATGAAGCATCCATGTTCTGTGGGAGAAAATAGTCTCAAATGGGTGTGAGCAGAGGATTAAAAATGCTGGTTTAATTTATGGCCATATGATATGCTGTTACATGGGCTTTGTAACATAAGACTCCTCATGGCTCTTTGTTAATTTGTCTTTTACCCAAATCTTAGGAGTATTGCACATCGTCTCGACCCTGGACAGTGGACAGAAGTCACAGGATTGGATATTGGGGTGACACACAACTACAATACAACTGTACATACTTTCAGCTCTGTGTATGTTTTTATTTCAAATTCTAATATATTTGTTTCCAAAAGGGCTTTCCTCAACAGAATAACAGCATTGATTGTGGAGTTTTCATGCTCATGGTAAGCTATTAAAACAGGCTACTAAGCACTTTTTTTGGGGGGGGGATTAATCTTTACTCTTTTTCAGTATGCCCTTTACACAGTGCTGAACACTCCATTCAATTTTACTTCGGTGAGGTTTTCTATTTTCTTCCTTAGAAGGTTGCTATAAAGTTGTACTTTATTGCTGGTCATTGAATTCTAACAATACAAATTAAATACTAATCCTGTTACATTTCAATTTCTGTTAGCTTGACATGCCTGCAATCAGGGAGTGGTGGTGTCTACGTCTAATTGAGCGGTTTGAGACAGAGGGGGATGTGTATTTGTTTCTTTACATCTCAGTTTAGTGTTTCATTAGTCATCAATCATGACATGTCATTGTTTTTCATAATCTCCTCAGTACAATTTCCACATGACAATCCCAAATTTCTATTCACGATAACCTACATTCAAACAATTTAAATGAATTTAAACATTTACATGATCAATGCAGCCTGTTTATTGTCGATAGCAAGAGTTGTCCTATTGGGGGCCAACAAAGTAGATTTTTTCTTTCTTTTTAAAAGGCATGGGAAACGGTTCGCCCACTGGACCGAGGAGGCAAGATGCCTGACTGAAGGGACATTACGACCTCTTTACAGGTGTTTTCCAGGATTAACACATGACTTGCCACAACATGTTGTTGCTGAGAGGAACCGAATGTTGTCCAACCAGCCTCTGGTGGACTTCATTGTGGCAAGAGGAACCGATAACCACATTCAGGTACATGCATCAATAATGCATTTTAAATGCATTCTAAACCAATAGCTTGTCTAGTAAATAAACAACTTACACACACATGGAAATGTTCTTCATGTCATTTTCATTCTCTGCACAGTCCATCATCAATGGACAAAAAAAAATCAAAGTGGCTTGACACTTTTTCCAAGTGCTCCATCAAGAAAGTGCCTGTGCCGTTGTTCATTGAAGATCAGGAGCAAATTGATGTTATCTTCACTCACCTGACTTCCATTCTGGACAGCACACCCTCACACACCCACAGTGACCAGATCAGATTCATTATGGATGTCCTTTTTCCAGAGGTAGGTCTCGTGTGTTAGTTGTGCTCTGCATGGTGTCAGATTCAAATAGTTTTTAATATCAAATAGTTTATCCATGTAAGACCATTGCTCTAAAAATAATAGTTTGTGCTTAATATAGAAAAGGCACTTTTGATTTTGTTGTTAAAAAAACTAAACATGCAAAATGATGCTTGGCTTATTTGGGCTGTGATAAATCTCAATTCTTTCTCTGCTAGTCCATCATCTGTGCTCTCGCTGTTGTGGGACATGTCCATCTTGGAGGCTGAGGAGAAATTCCTGCGAGGACCTGTCACTGACGCAAGGTACTATAAGGATCTTATAAAGGAATAAATGTTAAAACATGACATCCTGTCATTATTTATAAATAACCATTGTTTCTACCTCTATTCAACTTTAGCTTCTTTTTTCTTTTCTTTTTTTTTTATCAGTGAGCGGGAGCACTTTGACAGGAGGATAAAAAAACAACTAAAGAAGAGTGGCAAACCATAGGAGAGTCATCTACAGGAGCCATCCTATACATGGTGTTAATGAATAACCCTTTTTTGTGAACAACAATATTGTCTCTTTCTTTTAAATGGCCCTTGGAATTTTAGAAAAGGGTAAAATTGTGTTTGTCTTCATTAAATGCTATGTAGGACACTGTTCTATAGCTGTATGATGACCAATTGTGAATAGTACAGCAGATATTTCATTGGGAATCAATATGATTACACGGTACTGTATGTCTAATGGGCTAAATATGGTTAATACCTAAATGTAACTTTATATAAATTCACAACAACATATATCAGTCAGTCTCCTGTATATAAAAATAGTCTAAAAACAATTAATTCTACAGTAGGTCATATATCATTACTTTGTCCATCTGATCCAACTGTGTAATAATATTTTTTAAATTTACAAAAACAAATAGTCTTCTGTAGGCTGAGTGAAGAGTGAAGCCCAACTGAACATCTGAATGTTTTAATCCGTAGTGCAGATAATTCCACTGTCTATAACGTTTATTTAAATGAAAAAATACATAAAAATGAGTAAAAGTCTATTATAGACTGGACGGTTATTAATGTGTTAGTTTCGAGCGTCGATTTAATTGTCATTTCGCCGTGTATCCTTCTCCCCTACTGGAAGGATCAGGAACAACAGGGGCGTAAAACTGTCAGGGGCGTAAAACTGCCAGCTCCAGGTCTGCAGCCTCCCCATATAGCGGAGATTCTGTGCTAGCAAACAGGCGGGATCGTTGAACTAGCTCCCGACAGAGAAAAAATAAAAATTACTGGTAAAGACACAGGGTGTCCAGTTGATGGTGTCTTGATGGAAAGCACTGCATCCGGCTTCAAAAACAATTTACTGACGAAGCCCATTTTTTTCTCCTGCCAGTTGGTGAAACAGTCTTCTGTGAAGTGCTGACCGCAAACCGATGTGTGGTTTTTAACATTGCCGTGACCAGGGAACGTAATCCATCTATCTCTCACAGCAACATGTTTTGGTAAAGCATGAAAGCTAATACCACTATCTCTCCTCTTAGCATTGCAATCCGCTACCGCACATAGGTGTTGATCCGCCATCGTCTTCTCTACTCCTCAGAACCTGAGCGGGCGGGGCGGAGGGGAGTATGAGCTTGTGGCCCCGCCCAGTGGAGTTACTACGTCACAACTCCAGTCTATTTTAAACGGCATTTTAGCGTCTGCTACTGATTCACAGCCATTTGAATGTAGAAACACTCAGAAATACAACTTTGAGCATATTTTTCTCAAGATATGTCCTCTAACATCAGAAAAATGCCACAAGAACATGTTAACACCTAGAAAAACATTATTTTCATCGGAGTGGGTCTTTACGGTTAAATACCACTAAAACACTACAAAGGTTACAAAATGTTATTTTATTGGTGTAATGGTCTTAAAAAGTATTGGTGATTAGTATAACTGCTAAACAAAGCAAATATTTGAAACTGAAAAAGTCTCACTATTTTTAGGGTCAAAAATGGAAGCAAGTGGAGTGGGAGCCATGCAAACTCTGGTATGTACAACTTCTCATGGGTAACACATAGCCAATTATAACCCACACTAAGTGTCTCAATAAGGTGTTGGGCTACTACGTGCCCCCAGAAGAGTTTCATGCTCCTTGGCATAGTTTCTCTAAGTCTCTGAAATCTGGGGAGCTCCATTGGTCCAAAATATATGCTTTTATTTGGTGTTTATAAGAGCTTCAGTCCAAAAAGTTGTTATGGTGGCTCTTGGTGGTCCAACACCTTACTAAGACACTTCATTGCGCAACAGGTTAGACTAGGGAACCAGTAAGTTAGCCAGGAACTTGGCCAGTTGTCGACGGAAGACGCAAGAGCTAGAGTATAAAGGTTATTGGGTGTCGATTGTAGAAGCCCCAGATATTAATGGTGCGTTCACGTGCTATGGAAAATATGATATTTTCCACTTGTGTTGCGTTCAAGTGCTTTTGTTGTCGTAATGTGGTGAAAAGATGGAGATCCAGAACGGTTAATTAGCTAAAACTATTTTAGATTGCTTAAGTCATCTGCTACAGCAAGAAGATGATTTATCAAAACTCAAACGGTAAATAATATGCTGTATATTTTCTAGATCATGAATAGTACATACTTTTACCATTCACGACTCTCACGTTGCTCTCCACCATTTTGAAAAGGTCAAAGGTTATCTCATCTCGGCAACTCGTGCATCAAAATATTCTACGAGTTGCCCAGTGGAAAATACCACATGAGTGGGTTTTCATGTGCATTTTTCACGTCGGCTTTTGGTATTTACCATAAAAACCATAGCATGTGAACGCACCATAAGTGTCGATTTGGAGATGCTTGGGTGTCGATTGTAGACGCCCCGGATATTTATTAAGTGTCAACGTGTAAACGCTTGTGTGAAGACTGGGCACCCCAAATAAAAGAAGAATAAAAAAAGAATAAGAATAAAAAAAAGAATTATTACCAATCAAAAGTGATAGTTTTCAATTAAAATAATTAGGTTCCAGGTACGCAGTTAGGTTTAGGGAAAAATCTACTACAATATACAGCATAGAGATGTCAACTCTCATAGTTGAGTAAAGTTGGCAATAAATTTACAGATTCGAACTTCCCGGGTCAATTTTTCCTCAAAACGAGCTTTCCTTCGTAGTGGACAAAACACATTGATCTCTATGTGCCGGCTGAGAGACAGATCTGAAGGGACCGTCTGCAAAGTGCAAAACTCAAAAAGCGCTACTATGAAAACAGTCAACACTTACTAAAACACTTGTTTTGGTATAAAAGTCTTTTTGCATAATTATTTATAATTTTTATTTATGGAAAATATTCAATAACTTAACTGTAATTCAGTATATTGTTGCCAAATTCATTCACACATCACTGCTGTCCTGTTGGTTACACTACAACACTTATTTTTTTAATTGCATATACAATTTTAAATGTATAATTTTAATGATTTTTTTTATGAAAAAAGATTCTCTGTATTGTTGCCAAAATTCAGCGTGACGACGAATGGGGTTTCACTTAGAAACCCTATTAACTTCGAGTATTACAAAACGAGCCAATGGCAAAGCAATGCCATGGGTCTGCGGAATTTGCATGCCGTAACTCAGCCCCAATTCGTGGGTATAAAAGGAGAACGCCGGCAACATGCAGATATGTTTTTGCTTCGGAGCCAAGAGCATCTCTTCACTCCACAAGTCAACTCTGAGTTTTCAACTTCAAACTCTACGAGACGAGCGACTCTCCGGTGTTGCTGTGACGGCGATCTCCAGCGAGTTCACACTGCCTGCTGATCTGTGCAGTGATCTGCCAGTGTTTCTCCCTGGTCGCTTCAACATCCGCAGGTTTTCCTCTCACAAAAGAGCTTTGCACGCGGCATGTTTTAAAGATGCCTAGCCCGTGCACTTCTGGTTGCGGTCGACTAATTTCCGACTCTGATGGGCACAATCGCTGCTCTGCGTGTTTGGGCTTGATCACGCTAGAGCGGTGTTTGTGGATGACTCATGTTCTCGCTGCTGGAACATGACCATCGCGACACTACGGTCGAGACTCAATGATCTCGCAAGAGAGAGAGTCCCCTCATCCACACCCCGATCTACACCCTCCACAGGAGGTTGTACTTCGGCTGGTGGCCGGGGGACGGTGTGGAACAAAGCGCCGACGATTAGTCCTCGGCCCACACCCCCCTTTCCAGTGACGCAATCCGTGAACGATCAGAGTACGCCGGCGGACCCATGTTCGGATGTCCCGTGGGTATCCTTTGGCGCTCCAGAGGAGGATGCGATCTCCATTGCAGCATCACAGGGCGGGCAAGAATCTTCAGGAAGTGAAGATTCGGCAATGCTGCCACCTTCGCTCATTTGCCGAGTCGGATCCTGAGATGACAGCCATGCTTTCCTGGGCCGCCACGAGCATTGGGTTACAGTGGAACCCTCCACCCTGTCCTGAGCGCTGCATGAGTTTGTTGATCTCCTACGCCTTTCCTCCCCTCTTCGGGGCCGCTGCCCATGGGTACACTGGGGTTCCCCTGGTTGAATGCTCTGTTACAATGCAACTGTGTCATCAGAGTGATTCATCTCGGGGCAACCCTAAGCACCCGTCCAAAGCCTGTAGGTTTTCGTCTATGCTTGCGGCGAAATCCTATAGAGCCGCAGGACAGGCAGCCGCCTCTCTAAATGCCATGCCCATTCATTCCACTAATGTGGTCCAGGAGCAACACCTATGGCTGAACCTGGCTGATATGCGGGATGCCGAGAGGTCTCGGCTGCTCGACACCCCATATCCCATGCCGGCCTCTTCGGCGGTGCGGTTGAGGACTTTGCGCAACAGTTCTCAACCGCCCAGAAGCAGACTGAGACGATTAAGAATATTCTGCCCCGACGGCCCGCTGCTGCCTCCACCCAGCCGTCAGCTCAGAATCCTCAGTCTGCTCGTCGCCGAGAAAATGTAATTCCTTTGTGGATCCTCTTGATCTGCTTTCTCCATGTTTCTTTGACTAATCTCAGTGTCTCAGTCTCACGCACGCTGCACGCGAGTTAACCATGTTCGACACATTTAACTGGGAGTGGGGCCGTCCACACTGTTTTATCCATTGTAGGCACCGCTCACGTTGTGTTTTCGGCTTTGGAAACGGAAAGAACACAACTCCTCCAGACAATCTCTCGGGGTATCTAGTGTCCGATTTACAAACGCCGTGGGCGCACCGCTTCACCATCTTGCTTGGAGTCAATGTTTGACGGACCTGCTCACATAGTAACGGTTGCTATGATGTGTGATTGGACAATGCCTGTTTTGGGGGAGGGACCGGCGAACGGTCAATTGTATATACAATTAAAAATATATTTTTTTCTAAAATAAGTATTATATTATTACATATATTATTATATTATTATTATTATTATTATTATATTATAAGTATTATAACCAACAGGACAGCAGTGATGTGTGAACTGAATTTGGCAACCATGCAGTGTATTACAAAAATTTTGTATTACTTTGTATGATAAAAATCATACAAAATTATGCAAAAAGACTTTTATACAAAAATAAGTGTTGCAGTATAACCATTAGGACAGCAATGGTGTGTAAACTGAATTTGGTGACACTATAGTGTGTGACAGTGAAGTTATTAACTGTTTTCGTAGTAACGATAACTGGGTTAGTTGATTTACTCCCCAAAATAACATTCTCATCATATCAGGGTTGCTATCTTTGGGACTTTGGCTGGAGTGAGCGCGCACACAGAGAACATTTTTGGTAACCCTAATCTTAAAAATGTCAGTCCTTGTTTACTTAGTATAAACCCTGATTTATGCACACACAAAAAAAAACAACAACAACAAGGTTCATATTTTGAGTTGTGGTGAGGTATCAGGTGTAGGGCACACTGTCCATCTTCTAACGAATAAGTAGCCTAGTGTAACATTTTTCTTTTTGCTAACAAACATCTGAACATAATTAATTATGTGACTAGCTTACCTGCTGAAGCTCTTCTTGATTCTTCTCCTCTCCATGTCCATCCTCTGAAAGCAAGCTCATCTACCAAAACGTAATTTGTACCATGAGCCTATTTTTATTGAGCGATTAGCTAGCCCACATAACGCACATCAGACAACGTTTGCAACTATAGTTGAAGTCTGTACTCTCGGCACACAGACTGATTAGGCAAGGCTACGTCTGTAGTGACTAAGCACACCATTTTATTATCTGCTTACCTTGATTGTCATCCAAACGCGCATCAGAGGGATCCGACTCCGAACCTATGCTCTGAACTCTCTCTGAACTTTTCACACGCAACTGACATATCAGGTGCAAGGTTTTCAGCGAATCAACGATCAGAGAATACTGCAGTGAAAACGTTGTAGGCAGATGTTACAGCTGTGGGCCTTAAAGGGTTAGTTCACCCAAAAATGAAAATTCTGTCAGTAATTACTCTCCCTCATGTTGTTCCAACCCTGAAAGACTTTCGTTCATCTTCGAAACACGAATTAAGATATTTTTGATTAAATCTGAGAGCTGGATCACTCTCTAAGGGCTTCTAAGGGATTGAAACTTGACAGTTTATCAAGCGACGAGAATACTTTCTGTGCGCAAAAACAAACAAAAAAATAACGACTTTATTTCATCTATTCATTTCCTTCTCTGTGGGCCTCTAGTCAGTTAACGTAGTGTGATCGTGTAGTGCTAAAGTCACACGTAGGCTCACTATTGGCCGACGCTGGTCATGTGCGTGATGCGTGTGACGTATAACAACAGAAGCTTACACTTTTACACTAGTGAACTGACTCGAGGCCCATAGAGAAGAAAATGAATAGTTGAAATAAAGTCGTTATTTTTGTTTGTTTTTGCGCACAAAAAGTATTCTCGTCGCTTGATAAACTTAAGATTGAGCCACTGTAGTCACTCGGACTATTTTAATGATGTCTTTAATAACTTTTCGGGGCTGGCAAGTGTCAATCCCTTAGAAGCCCTTAGAGAGTGATCCAGCTCTCAGATTTCATCAAAAATATCTTAATTTGTGTCCCGAAGATGAACGTAAATCTTACAAGGTTTGAACAACATGAGGGAGAGTAATTACTGACCGAATTTTAATTTTTGGGTGAACTATCCCTTTAAGCTCCTCTCCTGTCATTAATACGCTGTGGTCTAGTCTAGTCATCAATAGAAAATTAACGGATTGAGAGGGGAGAAAAAAAATGGATTTTGAAGTGACATTTCTTGCGTGTGCGTGAGACCGTGAGATTGATACTGAAAGCATGAGTGTCACGCCAGATGCGTGAGAGTTGGCGTTAAATAAAGCATTGCAATGTTTCAAGAATGGTTCATTTATTGTACATAGCTTGTATAAAAAAACTGAATTGACTGAACGGTTTGCATTGATTTAAACACTTTAAATGTGTAATCACAACAGACGCGGGAGCGCGGCGCAGCCTGATGACGTCACACACCAGACCAAAATAAAAGTCTTGTTCGCACGATACGTTTTTCTTTTGCATCCAAGAAAATATTAATAACTGGCATTGAGAGAGTATGAGATTCTGTCTAATAGGCAAAACTGTAATGTTTGTGTGCAGAAACCATTTATACCAGATATTACAGTATTAATATGCAAATAGCTACAAATGTTGTTAACAAGTTAAAAGTACATGTTAAAACAGTGTATGAATTAATAAAGAAAAGTTCATATTATATGTCATTGTGGGATTGGCAATATGAGCAAAATCATATTTGAAGATGAGACATTTTAACAATAACACCAGGTGTGTAAATGCAGTTCTGTTCAGGTTTATTTAAAGTAAACTGGATTATATTACAATAATTGATCACGTGTTTACAGTATGATCAGATGATCTGGGCTTATATATTTAACATTTATTAATAAATTGACATTTATCAATTTTACAACAAATAACATGTTTTATAGAATGATACATTTCATTGAAAGGTAATTTTGATAGTGATAATACAAATTATTTATGTGACAGTACAATAAGAACTGAATATAGTTTGAGAAAAGCACAGATACACACTGTCACTCATCGTGACTCACAAACACACACTGATCTTTCTGCCTGTTTGAGGATTCATTACACACATTTATTCTGACATGTTATTTTACTGTAGTATTAATGTAATGAAGAGACAATAAGAGACTGTATAACATCTCAGTGTTACTGATTTATCATGCAGCTCAAAGCATTATGGGTAGAATCTCTCTACAGTCTGTTCTCACTCATCAACACAGTTTCACTGATGATAGAGGATAAAGCCTAAACCCAGGATAGAGTGTGTGTCTGAATGTGGTCTGGACTGTGTGTATGAGGCTCGTTGTGTCTCTGTCGACGCTGTAGAAGGACAGAGTTCCTGCACTGGGATCCACATACACTCCTACTCTCCTGATGATGGACTTTACAGGAAGTATAGTCGCTATGTTATTGTGTGTGAATGAGTAACTGGAGGAAGAGCAGAACAAACTCCAGGACTGATCATTATATCCAAACATACACTCATTACCCCATCCCTTCCTCCTGATGCTCTTATATGATACTGATATAAACACACTCCCACTCCACTCAATCTCCCAGTAACAGCGTCCACACACACTCTCACTACACAACACCTGAGGATCATCAAATCTGTCTGGATGATCAGGATACGGACTGTGGACTGTGTAAGTGTGAGTAATCACTCTGTTCCTCTCAGACAGACGGAGGTGTTTATTCACTGTGTTCAGATCCAGAGTGAACTGATGATAATCTGATGGAGAGAAAACACATCAGTGAGTGTGTGTGTGTGTGTGTGTGTGGGTGAACTGATGAGAATCTGATGGAGAGAAAACACATCAGTGATTGTGTGTGTGAGAGAGAGAGAGAGAGAGAGAGTTTGTGTGTGAGTGAGTATGTGTGAATGATGGTTTGTGTGTTTGTGCGCGAGAGTGTGTGTGAGTGAGTGTGTGTGTGTAGACGTACATTTTTGTAGTCCTGCTTTAATCCTGATCTCTCCTCCATGATCCACACTACAAAACACACAGTGACAGTTAATCAGTAAACACACACACACTCACTTTTAAACACACTGTAGTTCCCTCCAGTAGTCAACACGAAACACGATGTCTTGTTTAAAATAACAAATCCAACAAATCATGTCAACCCTCAACCCTTGAGAACTGGGTTGAAAGAGAGAAAAAATAAAAGATAATATGAATACAATGCATGTATGTATGTCTAACTATAACCGTTATAGTTACACACTAGTTAACACAAGCTATGCGCATGATATATATTACAGAAAACCGGATACAAAAGAAACATACCTTGTAGGCTGCTTTCTACTTAAGAGGGGCTAAATCTTAAAGTCTTCTTCCTTGTCTTCTGATAATATACGTCTAGATATGTTTATATTCTAAATATTTACTTAGCTTGGAGAGCTCTTCCTGTGCTATGGTTTTTGGCCGTGTCCCAATACTCACACTACGCTCTAAGGTCTTCCTCAAAGTGGACACTTGTTGAAAGTGCACTTAGCGGAGTAAAGTGCGCAAGGGCCCGAAGCTGTGAAGAGCAGAATTGTGACAGTTTTGCACACGTCACTATCTACATCACTTCTGTTTGCAATGAAGCCCTTACTTTCAAATAACAAATTTGTCTGCTCATGTTATGGCCATGTTAATTTATCCCTGGCTAGAGGCATTTCTGTGCCCCGTGAATAGCCGCTCATTCTCTGCCCTGAACTTTATAAAATTGAAAGTCAGCTCGTTGGACCCTGACAAAAATAAAGTGAAAATATTGTATCATCATGTATTATGTTATTTATTGCGTGAAAATAAAACATTTGCGTGAAATAAAACAAGCCAATGCATATTGGCATGCGATAATCGCATCCTTGTTTTTCCGCTGAGGAGCCGGACCTGTGACTCGGCCGTACAACGGAAGCACAGCAACTGTGGCGAGGGGACTCACGTCTACATTCCCTCCTCAGGGAACGAGGGTTACCATACGTAACCGAGATGTTCCCCTTCGTCAGATCCCTATAGCGTGAGTCAGAAGTGATTCTGACGAATGGGGATATCTACCAAAATGCCACGGCTGCTGGCTCTTCCAGCACTCCGCTTGAGCCTCCTGGCCTGACCAAAGTGTTGGGCAGAAGTAGGAGCTCTAAGCAGAGAAGGTCAGTCACTGCTGTTCCGCAAGACCCACTCAGTGTGACTTACTGGATAACGCTGGGACAGCGTGCCCTTGGGGAAGGGAACGCTGCGGAAGCCACATCCTACCCCGGAGGGAGGCACTGTGACGGATACACATATGGACTAGCCAAGCAGGGTAGTACAACATATGGCAGTCTCTGGAGTAGTTCCAGCCTAGTTATGGGGGGAAAGAACACAAGCAGAGACGACAGAGCCAGAGGAGCTGACTGTGGAGGAATACACATATGGGGTCGCCGCAGGGACCGCTACATATGGACACCCAGCCTAACACAGGTTCCACAACGCATAAACTGTAAGTGTAGGCCTGCGTCAGACGCTCCGCAACGTCTGACTGCCGCAGGGGTGACGGAGGAAATCACAGGGTTAGCCATTTCTGGGGAACACTACTGGAGCAAATAGACGCACGTATCCGGCCCATGGGGACGGGAGTGGCGTTGCAAGCCGACACTAAGAACGGGTCCCTCGCGCTACTAGCCACTGGGGGCGAATATATGGGAAGATACCGGCTCTACACGGAGGCTAGAGAAACTAGCGAACGTGTTAGGTGTCGCCCAGCCCGCAGCTCTACATATATCTGTCAGCGAGGTGCCTTGAACCAGCGCCCAGGATGAAGCAACACTTCTAGTTGAGTGTGCTCGCAACCCGAACGGGCAAGACACACCTTGGCCTTCGTAAGCCAAGGAGATGGCATCCACTATCCAGTGGGCCATCCTCTGCTTGGAGACAGCCTTTCCCTTCTGCTGGCCTCCTTTGCGTTCTGTCCACGTACCACGTCCACGGACGGGACAGAGAAGAGCCAGGGCTGGGTCTGCCTCCTCTGAAGGCAGTGCTTGCAGGTTCACTACCTGGTCCCTGAAGTAGGGCTGCACGTTTTCAAGTTTTTCATTAACCGTTAACCGAGGCCCTTAGCGGTTAATACTCGGTTAACCATAGTGTGCGCGCCGCAACCCGAGATACAGACACACGAGAAAGGGGTAGTTCATTTTTAACACCTTTAAAAACTGTGTTAAAAATGTGTTAACATTTGAAACGAAATTAATTTATAGAAATAAAACGCAGTGGAAATGGCTCACAAGCTTTGCAGCAGCGGAGATGACGCGGTTCAAAAAAAGAGAAAATCCATCATTTATAGCGAGCTGAAGCGTATGCGCAAAGCATGACACAGAATGCCAATCATCGCCTCTGTTAGCAGCTGCATATAGCGCCTAAAACGCGTAAAAAACGCTAGGGAAAGTTTGCTCTTGTCCCAGTTGACCCGAAGGCCCAACAGGCTGAGGTGACGGAGCGCCATGTCCCTGTGTTCAAACAACTGATCTCGGGACTGAGCTAGGATCAGCCAGTCGTCGAGATAGTTGAGAAAATGAACGCCGCGTTCTCGGAGTGGAACAATGGCTGCCTCTGAGACTTTCGTGAAGACGCGGGGTGACAGGGACAGCCCAAAGGGCAGGACTTTGTACGCAGGAATGGTCTGTGTCAAGGAAGAATCAAGACATGAAAGTACGCGTCCTTCAGGTCGATCGCTGCAAACCAATCTTGGGGACGGATGCACTTGAAAATGCGTCTCTGCGTGAGCATCTTGAAAGGGAGCTTGTGCAGGACCCTTGAATCGGTTCTTTCTTCGGTTTGGTTCATTGTACCCAAGAACCTTTCTTGGGTACAATTAAGTAGGGGCTGTAGAACCCTGTCTTCATATCGGCTGGAGGAACCAGCTCGACCGGGTCCTTCGCCAGTAGGACATCGATTTCTGCCCGCAAGACAGGGGCATCGCACTCCGCACAGAGGTGAAGTGGATGCCCCTGAACATTAGGAGGGCGCTGGGCAAACTGAATCGCATAGCCAAGTCTGATGGTACGGATGAGCCATCGAGATGGGCTGGGGAACGCTAGCCAGGCTCCCAGACACCGTGCAAGCGGGATTATTCACTTTGGTACTATTTTCACAAGTAAGATGTACATTTTAAAAACTCTTAGTATAAAAATCCAAATTGATCACACTTAACACAGCTAGTCATTTTTTCAAAACATGATCCCAGGTTTTCATTACAGTTATACATTTTTCAGTCCACATAATCATTGTTTCAAACACAAGATCATTGTAATATGTAATGAGAACATTTGGTTTAATCAAAGAAACACAACAGTATGATCTTCTTTCAATTTAGTACTTTTAACAATCAGTCCATTCAACAGCAAACAATGCAATACACATGTTTCAAATCAGCCTTGTTGCTGAAATAATTACAGTAATAGAGGCTACAGTTGCCACATTACAAAATACACATGCATTACCTAACTAATGTAATTGAATTCATAATGTTTGTAATGGTATCTGCAGTGAGTTATCAAAAGCTGTGATGAAGTATGACACAGCCATGAGGTTCTGTGCTAGAACAGAGTTTGCTGGCAATACAGTAAATTATTTCACTCTATACCCGTCACGTAATGCACACAAGAAAAGGTAAGAACAGAGGGCAGTTTATTAGGGGTATTCCGTACTCACAATCCAGCCAGGCAAATGATGAGTACAGACAAAGGAATATGGGAATTGCAGTTCATGATGAGTTGGTGACGATAAGGGAGAGAGACCTCTAGTGGACACCCAGGAACCCCAAACCAGACACTGTGACATAACCCCCCCCCTCTACGGAGCAGCTACCAGACACTCCAAGACACAACTACAAAACAAACCAAGAGTCCAGGAGGGAGGTTGAAGGGTGGAGGATCAGGGGGTGGGATGGCGGGGCCAGGTCCATGAAGGGGAACAGGAACAAGGGGAGACGGCTTAGCCGGCGGCCAGGGCGAAGCAGACAGTCCATCGGGCGGCCACGGCACAGGCGAACCTTCGGGCGGCCACGGCAGAGACCACCCTTTGGAAGGCCATGTCACAGGAACAGACACCAGCTCAGGAACAGCAACAGGCACTGGCTCAGGAACAGCAACAGACACTGGCTCAGCGGCGGTCATTTTGTCCGGAGACACAGGCTCGGCAGACGTGACGTGAACAGTCTCTGGATCGGCAGACGTGACGTGAACAGTCTCTGGATCGGCAGACGTGTCGTGAACAGTCTCTGGATCGGCAGATGTGATGTGAACAGTCTCTGGATCGGCAGACGTGACGTGAACAGTCTCTGGATCGGAAGACGTGACGTGAACAGTCTCTGGATTGGCAGACGTGACGTAAACAGTCTCTGGGTCGGCAGAACCCATGTGCTTCCTCCATGCCTGCAGAAGGGCCAATGCGTTGAAGGTGAAGACAGCCCTCTTGGCCATGGCAGGACTGATGGTAGAAACAGTAGGCTCAGGAATGGTCTCCATGGACATAGCAGGGAGTTCTGGCACCACAGGACAGGACCAGGTGAACGGGCAGCCTTCTTCCTCGTCGGTCTCCGACCGCACGGAGGTACAGCAGCCTCGTCAGCCAACACTGGAGCCATGGCAGAGAGAGTGGACAGCTCTGGGACACCTGAGTCAGAGACCATCGAACTCAGATCCCCTTTGACCACCGGGCTTGGGACCACCGAAATCAGGTCCTCTGGGACCACTGGGCTTGGGACCACCGAAGTCGGGTCCTCCCGGACCACCGGACTTGAGACCCCCGAACCAGACTCGGAACCGCTGGACGTCACAGGGTCTGAGCCACTAGCCAGCACGGGTTCAGGGCTCAACAGAGGTTGAAGTGGGGAATGGCGTTGGGGTCCGTGTCGGGCATGTCCTCTCCTACGGCCTCCACGGGTCCCAGGGAATATGGCTAGGCGGGTCCCCTCAAAGGATTGTTTGTAGTAAGGAGTGCTAGCTGACCAGGTATCCGTTGTGCTGGCGGAAGGGGGTTTCGGGGAGCTGCTAGTAGCAGTATTGGACCTTCCGCCTCCCACTTGACATCTGGCAGCTATGTTCTCCTCAGTCCTTCGAGCGCACATAGCAAAAATTTTAAATAACGTCATAGGAGACCCAGATCCTCCTCTCCCCTATCCTCCTTGGTGGTAGGGGGAAGGATCCCCGTACTGCTGGATCTATGCATAGTGGATTCCTTCTGTCACGTAATGCACACAAGAAAAGGTAAGATCCAAGCGCAGTTTATTAGGGTAATCCGTACTCACAATCCAGCCAGGCAAAAGGTCAAAACCCATAAACAACAGTCCAAAAACAAGAAACAATCAAGAGTGGAACAGAGAAGTGCAACAAGTCAATAAACAAGGAATCCACAATGAACACAGACACAGACAGGGCATAAATAACCAGGTGCAAACGATGTGAGTGGGAACAGCTGTGTGCAATGATCAGATGATGAGTACAGACAAAGGAATATGGGAATTGCAGTTCATTAAGAGTTGGTGACGATAAGGGAGAGAGACCTCTAGTGGACACCCAGGAACCCCAAACCAGACACTGTGACAATACCATTTGACTGAATCTATAATGTAGTGGACCTTTACACTTTAGGCTGAGTTACAGTAATGTGACTGTCTCTACCATGGTAATCTGTTTACAGTATCACATGGCATACATACTGTAATGTAAAATGCTGTATTTCATGCCATCTGTCTCCCTTCTACTGATGTATCTCTGATCAATCTGATGTTTTACAGTCATTGACCGTTTCTTCTCCCTTATACTCTATTCTGCTTTCACAAATGGCAAATTTCTCTGTATCTCTCTCACACACACATGCGTGTGCACACACTTTGAACATAGTGGTGGTTATTATCTATAAATCACTTATATAAAAATAATTCATTACATTTAGTTATCCATATCGGAAATTGCAAACAACTTCTAAAGAAACTGTATATAGAATCAATATCTATAGAAATCTATAGGTGTACCAAATGATTCATTGATTAACCATTAAACTCTTAACTGTCACCCCCCTTTTTGAGAATTGATGTGAAAATGCACTACCCAAACTTAAACGCTTGTAATTCATGAACCCTTTGGACTAAAGACTTACGGTTGGTCTCATTTAAAAGACGACACTTGGCAGATTATTGAAGTGGAATAAATTAATAGAATTAAATTATATAAAAGTTATTGAAGTTTAAGTTTATTGTTATGAAAATATAATAAAATATATATTTTTCTTTTATTAAAATATATATAAATTAATATAGGTTTCAGCCTAAAAATGACAGAAAGTCAAAGCCATATATCTTACCAAGTTGTGTTTTAAATTTGAAGTTGATATCACAAAAATTGAAGTTCCCATGAGACTTTGTTTAGGCGTTATACCAGAAATAGCCACCGGGTGACATTGAATTCCATTGAATTTAATTGTGTTCATTCTGCCATAACATGTTAATAAATTTCTGTCCAAATATCACTTCTGTCACAAAATATGGAACCTTGAGACACAGACCTTTCTGACAATATGTGTTTTGTTAAGATTAGAAAAGGTTTTGATCATAAATTATGAAACATGATGATGCCCAAAAGGGGAGGAGCCTGATAAAAGAATTTAGAGTACCGTTTCTATGGTAACCCAACATCCAATTTCAAAACGGTTTTCACAGGATGAATTCTGAGTTCGTAAGCTTTCAAACGAGACCTAATTTATGATAACTACTAAAATATGCGATGTAATAAAAAAGGTGATAAAAAAAGATATTATATTTTAGAGGATAATATATATAATATACTTTTTAGAGGATAATATTGTTTTATAATTTTTTATTGACAACTACTAGATTATATATGTTTTATTGTGAACTTTTCGCATGCAAATCAAAGTTTGAATGATTAAAAGTGTAGTTGTTGACTTTTTGTTACAAAGGTGAAAACACCTGTAATGATACAGATTTTTTTTGATGCGCACTCTTGTCATATATTAATCCATTACTCTTCCAACATATATTTTTCTGCAAAATCATCAACAAATATGTATTCTTGACTCTTAGACCTTTCCAACGATATATAGTTTGCCATGATTAGATTAGGATTTATTAGAACAATATTGAAGTAAACTTAAATATCCCGCTACCGGGATGGTGACAGTTAAGATCAGTTGGATTAAATAATAGACAAATGTATTAAACTAAACAAAAAGAGATGCAAATCAAAAGTTTGATAATAAGAGCTTTATGAAAGGCAGTTACTGTGAATGAAACAATAATGAAGATGAAACACTTATTTTGTGTTGTGAAAAGGATACTTTGTGATTTTGTGAATTGTACTAACACAATTGAAAACATGATGAAATGTTTGAAAAAAGTGCACTTTTGATGATCTGTTGGGATATTAGCACTAAGAGTTTTGAAAATGTACATCTTGTGAAAATAGTACCAAAGCGAATTAAAAAAACTAATATAACAATGTAATATGTAACGATAAAGTTTGCAGTGGCTTCATAAATTAATTAAAAACATTAAAAAACAAAAGTACAGCTGATGCACATAAGAACCTTGCTGTATTTTTGTGTAATTAATTAAGAGAAAGTACACTGCCATCTTACTCCTCGTAAGTATGAACTTGAACGCACCATCATCTCTGATCATTTGAATGTAAGGTTTACACAAGCCAGAACTTATTCTAAACAATGGAGATTTAGTTTACATTTACTTTCAGGTTGGGGTTATTGCAGTGACCCTGCGTATGTAGAAGTTTTAATTCCGGGTTTAAGACTCTTGTAAAACATTTAACCATTCGTAAAACAATGACTAGACCGCCTGTTCTAATAAATGTACTTGTCAAAGATCTGCTGCTGTTCTTCTTGGCCCTGTAATTGTTGCTTGCTGTTACATTTTCTCTCATTTATATGTACAGATATCTTGTACCTGATCTCTTCTGAAAGGGCTCCAACAGCGGCAGATGTCTTCATATTGCCTTCAGCCTGACTTGAGTGTGTGTGAGAGAGAGGATCACTCACTGGGAAACATACGTCACACAAACACATCAGCAGAGAAAAGTTTATATCAGACCATTAATCAGTAAACAGTCAATCACATTACAGTCACAGTGAATTAAATGTTACCTTGCTTGTGTTTGTTCTCCAGCTGCTCAGCCAGAAGATTCTGGTTCATCTTCCTCAGGATCTCCACCGTGATCTTCACAGCTTCTTCCGGTCCAAAACATGCTACCATCTTATCCACTGTGTCTAAGATATCTGCTTTCTCCATTTCAGACTTTTTTATACGCATATGATCATTCTTTAAGTGCCACTTAAACATCTTCTGTTCAGCTTCTACCAGCTCCATCAGTGAGTTTAACAGCAGTTCTTTAAGAGACGGCATTGTCCTTCACAGATTCACAGCTGCAGGATCAAAAGAAAAAGATCTAGTTTCACTCTTAACATGTTGACCTAAGTGCTCAAATGTTATTTGGATTATGAAATTAAGCTGATCAGATCAGGACTCTTATTCAAACTCATCTGTTAAAGGGGTCCTATAATGCTCCTTTATGCATGGCATCTTTCTTAAACATGCTAGCAATGAGTACCCTAGCAACCATCCAGAATACCCTAGCAACAAAATAGCAACACCCTAACGTCCACCCAAAGTACCCAAGCATGTACCCTAGAAACCGCATAGCAACAACCCAGAATGCCCTAGTAACCAAACAGCCAACACCTTAGGAACCACCCTGAGTACCCTAGCAACCATCCTAAGTACCCTAGAAACCGCATAGCAACACCTTAGCAACCACTGCAAGTACCATAGCAACACAGTAGCAACCACCCTAAGTAGTCTAGCAACCACATAGCAACACCCTAAAATCAATCTATCCATCTTGCATTTTTTTTCTGATAGACTGTATTGCCTTCAACTTCAAACTTTAAGCATTTAAAACATCTTCAAACTTTCTGGTCAGACTCGATGTAGTTTTTAAATCTAGTTTATTATCTCATCCTGTAAATGCCCCCCTCCCCCTCCATAAGAGTGAAACTATGTGGAGAATCACTGTCTGTCCTCAAAAGACCCATAAAGTGAAGTATCATATCTGAAATTACAGGTAAAAAGAGACAGACAGATAGACAAACAAACAGACAGCACTGAAATATATAGTTAAGAGACAGACAGACAGATAAATAGACAGACATCACTGTCAGCCGACGTTTCTCTGAGTTTAGACCAGCGTTAGCATTCATTCGGTGCCCTGATTGCACTGGTTATGTGTGAACACACCGCAGACTCACTCTCACTCATATCCAAGTCGTCAACTCTATCATCCTTTACACGTGTTTAAGCAACTTTTCATGTGAACCGTAACCCTTCGACCTAAACTGCTGGTGTAAAAATGCCTTATTAGGCCAAACTAATAATCACTAATAATCCCTCTATCAGTCTGAGAGAAAGTCAGGCGAGTGCAAAAGCAGGAGACGAAGCAATGATGATGATAATAAAAAAGCTGAATTTATTGAATAATCTTAGTTGTGTATGTTTCAATTATTTGACTTTGTCTAGATGTTACACTTTGTCTGACTAGAACAATTCTAACAACTGTTATTATATCAAGAGAAAAAATATGGAAAATTACTGCTTCACAACATTGTCTTGTGCTAATGTTGAAACCTTGCTAAAAACCTTGAAATGGAGACACTCTCTCATCTCTAACTCATGGAGACAACATCCCTTCAAACCAACAATCATGAGATTAACCAACAATAGCAAGCACTGCAAAAGCAAGGAAATAAGTAAAATAAAATGTAATAAACGACAATGACAAATAAATAATAATAATTAAATGATAAAATGAATTTTGAATGAAAATTATGTAAATAAATAATAACATGAACTAATCATAAATCAAATGACAACTACATAAATGAATATGAAATTAAATATAAAAAGAAAGAAAATAAGAAAGCAACCAGCCGTTAATGTTGTTTTAAGTAAAACAGGTTGTTATCGAAACTCCTAGATCCGTCATTCCTCTTAATCAAATGAAAACACTGGATTACATAGACTGATGAAATGTAACTTTCATGATCTAAACATACTCTGAAAAGCTTGTGTGATCAGGCCGTACTCTTCCTTCTACATGCTCTTCAACAGAACAGGTCTTCTCTGTCGTACCGTATACCAGCGTCAGTTGAGTGTGTGTGTCTGACGTTCAGCCTTACGACAGTCGAGTGTCTCACAAAACAAACCAATGTACAAGAGTCTGATGAGAAACACTCATGAAACTGTAACTATTAAAGGTGCTTTCAAATGATCCCACTTATTCCCTTCAGATTTCACATTAAGAGCAAACTGATCTCTATAATCAGTACTGTTGTATGCAGTCAAATGCCATGAACTATAATGTTAATGAGAATCATTTCTGTAGTGACATACACTGCTCATGAACAGCAGTTTGTTGTGCCAGGAATAATTAACCACAGTAAAGACACATCTGTAAGCATTTGATATTGTCAATGGTTCAATATTGCTAGCAATATTCAATTCGAAATGTAATATGCAAAATGACAATGCAATATGTAAAATGGCTATGCATTCCTGTATTTAAATTTACATTTTCCATTACATTTGTGCAACTATGGTGCAAAAAGAAAATGAAAAATCAATTATATAATTTACATTTGCCATTTCATACACTAGTTTTAATATGTAAATTAAATACAGATTTTAACGCTTTATAAGTTGTAAAATTAAAATGTATTACAGAAATGCTCAGATATGTCCAACATGTTCATGCAAAAACTGTATCAAAATGGTCATTTAAATGTTAAATGTGATAGCATTTTCATTAAAGGTGCTCTAAGCGATGTCACGCGTTTTTTAGGCCAAAACATTTTTTGTCACATACAGCAAACATCTGAACACACTTTAAAGAAACGCGGTCTCTGTAGACAGCCCAGGCTCCACAAACAGCAACAAAAACAAACTGCGACGACCCGCTTCCCGAAACATGACAAACAGTTCCAGCCAATCACCGACAAGAAGGACTTGGGGGCGGGGTTTGGGGGGTTAGTGCGCGGATGAGGAGGAGGGAGGGTCGAGCTAGCCTCCGCTTTGTTTGACAATACTTTAAACGTCAACAAGAAGTGACGTCACCCGACATCGCTTAGAGCACCTTTAAGTGTCCCGCAATGAATGTAGCAAAATTCAATGTGCAAATGCACTCTGAGCCGATCACACCCCCTCCCGCCCTGTCAATAAGGCGGGACTCGGCAACATGTAAACATAGGCTGTGTGTTTTGAGGTGTTGGAATGAAACACGGCGGAGGCAGAACTGATACGAGCGTTAAATTCACTGGCAGATGAAGTGGAGCGAGAACAGAGAAATGGTGGTGTTTCCCGAAGATTGTCACGCGTCTGCAGGTGATGGAACCAGTGCGCTGTTGGAACGTCCGGGATCATTTTCTGCCTAATCAGGCGTCGACACCCGTTTGGTGTCATCATTATCCTGTTGTCTGATGCTGGACTGTGTTAATGATGGTTTCGTCGTGTATAAAATATTATCATTGTCTGATACACATATGCTTATCTTTATTCTTATTACTATTAACTAGAATTACCCTATAATGTTGGAGATCATACAGTTTATTTCTTCATAACTGTAATGTTCAATAAAGTGACTCATGTGATGTACATGTATGACCATCTCCCATTTCTATTTTATTAAGCATATTGATCAGATATTGATAAATCTATAGGTACAGTTGGGTCATGGAATCTGACGGGTCAAATTCATAGAAGACTATTGAATGGGGAGCAGGTCGGGGGCTGGTGACGTAATCGTCTATAATTCAGTGTCTAATATTGCTGCTTAACGCACCAGTGGGGCTCGACAGCCTTATAGACAAACGGGTCGGTCCGTATGGTTGCGGTTGGGTTGCGGAGAGTTTGGGTTGCGGAGAGTTGTGAGATTATGGTTTTCTAACACCTACTCCCGTGTAATGGAAATCATTATGAACATCAGCTATGCTAATTATTTCCCATCTGCCTTTCTGCTGTTATCTCGGGGCGCTTGTCCCGAGAAAAATGGCGTTCGTAGGCTCCAGTTTTGTATCCTGCCTCTCACGGGGATTTCGGATGCCCCAACGCCTGTGATGAGAAGACCAACGCCTGCGAAGAGACGACTCAACGCCTGCGAAGAGACGACTCAACGCCGGCGATATGTTATCCCCTTAATATTACATGTTTAACTAAATGTATTTTTTCCAGGTACTTCTGATATGCACTTACTGTAAAGCTTCTTTGAAACCCTATGATTGTTAGCCAGAGGAGAACTGGCCCCTGACTAGCCTGGGTTCTCCCAAGGTTTTTTTCTCCATCCAATCTGATGGAGTTTTGGTTCCTTGCCACTGTCGCCTTGCTTTTGGCTTGCTTAGTTGGGGATATTTAATATTCAACAATATTATTGAACTGTGTTGTACTACTTTCATGTTATCACTGTGAAGCTGCTTTGATGCAATCTGTATTGTGAAAAGCGCTATATAAATAAATGTGACTTGACTTGACTTGACTTAATATTTTAAAAAACGAAGCTGCAAACGATTTTTTTTTACCGGAACAAAACAGCACAAACAAACGAGACTATTTTGCGTGAATTTGGAGTATGTGAGGGGGCTGAGTGACCTCAGAATTACCAATAAATATGATTTATTAATAAATAAATATTATTATCTAAGAAACTGAAGAAGCACAAAATAAACGCATACCTGCACAAACAAACGAGACTATTTTGGGTGAGTGTGGAGCAGGTCGAATCATTTCTGTATTACATTTTAATTTTGCAACTTATAAAGCGTTAAAATCAGTATTCAATATACATATTAAAACTAGTGTATGAAATGGCAAATGCAAATTATATGATTGAATTATCATTTTCATTTTGCACCAAACGTTGCACAAATGTATTGGAAAATGTAAATTTAAATACAGAAATGCATAGCCATTT
Organism: Rhinichthys osculus; assembly: GCA_029959095.1. Classification (NCBI taxonomy): domain Eukaryota; kingdom Metazoa; phylum Chordata; class Actinopteri; order Cypriniformes; family Leuciscidae; genus Rhinichthys; species Rhinichthys osculus. The sequence goes on along the minus strand of JARWKJ010000013.1, from coordinate 3,633,491 downwards.
AACATATTACATTGTCATTTTACATATTGCATTGTCATTTACAATATTTGCAATATTGCTACACAAATGCATCCATAGTAATGTCCACAAGTCGTTGTGAAAATATATTTCTTTACCACCTCATATTCTGTTGTTAGTTTTTCGTTTTTACACATTTGTTGTCTCAACATTAAGGCAGTCTATGCTCTAGTACTGTTACTCTAACTCTAAACGCGTTGTCTGGCAGGTTTATCATTAACTAGAATTAGCATTTCTTCGATGATGCGTCATACTGTGATAGTTAAGCAGCGAGTAATGTTGTTGTACAGGAAACATAGTTTAGATTGTTGAATGGCAGGGCTTGTCCATCACCAAAAATCATTAAAATGTCTACAAAACTATAAAACTGATCCGAGATCAGGTAAAAACCATAAACACAGGTTTACTGGGATCGGCCCGCAACAGCGAACCATTGAAACTTCAAAACATTTGGAAACAGTTGTGACGTAACAAAGACTTTCTTTTTTTTTACCGAATTCACGTGACGAAAGCGGCCATCAATAGTGAAGACAAAAAATGTATTGAACAAGAAGCAAACTGGAGTATAAAGTCAGTATCTCGTCTGTAGCTCTTTCATGCAGGATAGTTCAACTTGCAAAAATCATATAAGGCCAAGGCACTCGAGAATTTAGAAAAAACAAAAGCCTTTATTCATGGCTATAACATTTTTATAAGCATTCATATATCCGCAAAGCAAGTGTGTGTGAGGATCACATGCCAAGGATATTGAGAGGAGTGAGAGGAGTTTAACCACATAGGAATGTAAGTGCAATCTAGCATATTGTCCACTGATGCATATTGAAACGCTGTTCAGGTGTTATGGGAAGAAGGAGGCGGGAACCGGCGAACATTCAATCATTTAATAACAAAATAATTAAACCAATACAAAACGAAAGTAAAAAAGGCAGTCCCTCACGGTCGACTGCCGCCACACATAATAAAACAAATAACACAACATAAAACCAGGAATGTCCTCTCTCCACATCCACTGTCGCTCCTCCTTTTATGCCTCCGCTCCTCCGTGCAGAGGCGGACTTTACCATTAGGCAAAGGTTGGCAATCGCGCTTTGGGCCCCGAGCTACCTAGGGCCAACACAGGAGGGCCCCCCCCCACCTCACTACATTGGACTATTCCATTATTTCGCTTACTGCGCATCTGCGAAAGTGACAAGGCTGTAATACGCCAAAAAAACTGACGGAGAAAAATAAGTGATTAAGAGACAGAGTGTACAGAGTGACAGACAGAGTGTACAGAGTAGTAGACAGAGTAAAAATGAAGCGAAGCTACCCAAGCGGTGCTGAAAAAAGCAGGAAACGGGAGGAAAGCAAAAAGTTTTTAGCAAAATTTCCAAAGGTAACAAACTTTTTTGTGATGCCCGCTGACAATGACAACAACACTAACGATACTACCACCATCACGACCGTTAGCACTGCTGCTAGCAAGGAGGAGCTACCCGTTGCTGCCGACAGTGCCAGGTAGATTAGCTTTACCTGCCTATCCACCATTCAGTCGGTACATTTTTTTTCATTCTCTTTTAAAGATCGGATGGGGGGCCCCATACTACCTTCGCCTTGGGCCCCCAATTTGCTAAATCCGCCACTGCCTCCGTGAGAGACATGAGACCGGTGCGTCGCTCATCAGTAATCACGCCACCGGCCTCGTGCCGCTCTCTCACAGCCCTCGGCCTCGTCCTGCTCGCCACACATATGTTGACTGAAGTATTCTCTTTAAGGAATGAGGATTGTGTAGCATGAGATATATGTTAAATTTTAAACATGAACACCTGTTTCTCTACCTTGTAAAGATAATGTAAGTTCCTTTGGTCAGCATATAAATGCCCAACCTTTGTGTACTGACGAATGAAGACCACCTCTCCAGTAAATTGTCTTTCTTTTCCATGTCTTGACATATAATAATAAATAAGAGATCTCATGGCATCTCATGGTTTTCGCGTCCGTGATTCGGGGAGAAAAGTTGAATTACTAGTCCAGACTTGTGCCAGGGCTGCCAACTCTCAGACATTCAGTGTGAGAAACACGCTATTGACACTGTTCTCACACTTACTCACGTTACACAACCATATTCTCACGCAGTGAAAAATCATGAAGCAAAGACACTGATACCGACAGACAAGACAGGTTACATATGAAACAAAATCTCAGCTTTCAAATTCTGTCAATTTTATTGCATAATTCAAACAATAAATACAGCTCCATAATTCTCACACCAAGCTTACCTCAAAAGTTGGCAGCCCTGTTAGTGCTAAGCAATAAAAAAACTGTATACACAATGTGTCAATTCTGTTTATTAAGTCTAGATCAATGTGAATGGATGCATGACACTTTTGAGGTAAGCTATTAGTAGCTTATATCTATTAGTATTTTATAAAGTATTATTTACTAACCATGAATAATGACGACGTGGTGTTGCTTGTTCCTCCACTGAACTTGAACTTGAAGCAGAAGTTACTTTGAAACTCCTTTAAACTTTCATTTTCATGAAGGACTGTGGAGTTATCTTCTGAACTTAAACCTGTTAAACCAGATTTTTTCTAGTAAACTAATAGAACCAGTTTTTCAAAATGAGTAGTGACTTTGTTCTTTAAACGCCTGGACATGTGGCGTTGTCTTTTTCCTGTTGTTCTTGGGGGGGGTTTGTGTCCTGATTTCAAAGCCTTATGAGACTCTAGGTTGTAGCTGTGATCTTCCTGAAAGCAGTCATGTATAGCAGTTGAATCTGCATAATTATGATCCTCATTATTGATATCCACTGTTACAGCAGTGTCAGCTTGACAGATGTCATTGTTCTCATTGGCATCTTCAGTCAGGGTGGCATTGCTGTAACCAGCAGCAGAAGGTGGCATTTGTCAACTGAGGGATTCTCTTTATTTTCACCTGACACTTTGCACAACAACTCTGTATTATTACTTCTAAAAATATTGAGTCTTACCTTATTTTTCTAAACTTTTGCGGGTTCGGACAAACACTTCCTGTTAAGTCAGTGTTTCAGACAGCTCCGTACGTTAACAATGGAGCGCTTCATAGAGTTTTATTTTAAACTTGGGCTTAAGTATAAAGAAATACGGACAATGCTTAGTTCAAGGAGTTCATTAAAGTTATTCCTATCCGAACTTTCCAAATCAATAAATCGTGAGCTAAACGTTGTTAAAACTCAATTGACTCCTATTTCCAATCCATAGATGACAAGCTACCACCTCATTTTCCTCAAAACGAGCCTAGTTTGATAAAATGTGCTTTAAAAACTTGTGCACTTCTGGTTTGACGAACCAGGAGATGGCAGCTAAGAGAACGTGCTCCCGACAATTTCGGACAAAGTAACCCACTACAACCCAAATATTTAGAAACAAACTTAGTTTAAAGTGTGAATCAAAACAGTGGGTTTTGAGAATGCCCAGAGGGAAAAATAAAAAGTCAAAGCAGACGGAGTTACTCGACGTCGAAGGGGCTAGCCAAACTTCATCCCCTAGCAGCGTAATGGAGGATGAGGATGATATGCATACGCTACTCGGAGCGGATCAAAGTGAGACCGGAGACTTTGGCCTCATATGGCGCTTTTCCATTGCATGGTACGGCTCAGAGCGGTTCGGCTCGGCACGGTTCGGCTCGCTTGCTTTTCCACTGCGTGGTACGACTCGGATCGGCTCGCTTTAGCTCGGTTTGCTTTTCCACTGCAGTTAGCACCGCTTCAAAGTGGGCGGGATTATAGACTGATCGTTATAGTTTATCCGCTCCTCGGCAACCAACGAGATGAACGTTGACAATTCATCCACTGAACACGATTCAGCCATTTCTTTTTTTGGAAGTTTTTTTTCTTTCTTTTTTCTTCAAGTAGTTTTAAAACAGGTGCTACAGCAGTGGCTGTTACTGGCTATATAAATCTAGCGGGTTTGATGTCTCGCAAATGACGCTGGTAGTGACGATTCTATCTGTCCAATCAGTGATCTGCATTGTTTTCACATTTTAGTATCGGTACGGTACGCTTGGAACCTCAACAAAGGTGGTACCATTTAAAGCGAGCCATACCGTACCGTACCATACAGTGGAAAAGCGCCACAAGTGAGCCGTACCGAGCCGAGCCGTACCGTACCATGCAGTGGAAAAGCGCCACAAGTGAGCCGTACCGAGCCGAGCCATACCGAGCCGAGCCGTACCGTACCATGCAGTGGAAAAGCGCCACAAGTGAGCCGTACCGAGCCGAGCCATACCGAGCCGAGCCGTACCGTACCATGCAGTGGAAAAGCGCCACAAGTGAGCCGTACCGAGCCAAGCCGTACCGTACCATGCAGTGGAAAAGCGCCAAAGCGTGCCGTACCGAACCGTGCCGTACCATGCAGTGGAAAAGTGCCAATACTCAAAGAGCTGAGAGATTTTAGAAAAGACAGCAGTCAGCAACTGAACTATATTAATAAATTCAATACTAGGATCGAAGAGGCGGAGAGGAGAATTGACGCGACTGAAACACGGTTACAAGTGGCAGAGGATACCGTGCAGGAACTGAGAAAATATCAGAATTCACGGTGTTAAAGAGGGAGCGGAGGAAAATTCCCCATCGATGGTGGTGTATGTGGAGCGTTTGCTGCGGGAGGGCTTGGAGCTTCCAGCTACATTTGAACTTCGAGTGGAAAGAGCTCATCGTGCCTTGATGCCGAGGCCACCCGGGGAAGCCACGCCGAGGTCCATCGTTATCAAGATGTCAAGCTACAGGATGAAAGAAGAGCTGTTGAGAATGGCTTGGCAAAAGCGAGGATTTCAACATCTTGGGAAAAGAGTCAATCTCGATCACGATTACTCACTGGATGTCTTGAAAAAGCGAAGGGAATATGCGGAAGCAAAAGCGGTATTGAAGGAGAAGAAAATCCGATTTCAGACGCCGTTCATCGCCAGGCTTAGAGTTTTCTACCAGGAGGGAGTTGTGATGTACGGTTCGGCAGAGGAGGCAATGGAGGATATGGCGAAGAGGGGGTTCCCGGTGCCGATAATTAAACACCCGGACTCGCTTTTGGAGCGGATCCAGCGGTTCACGTGGCACACCGTCAAGAGACCAGGGAATCGACACAGAGCTGGTAGGGCTTTGGATTTTAAGGAAAAATTACAGGCTTACAGACACCAAGATTCAGGATGACTGTTAGTTAGTTAACTGAAAATTGCTTGGTGCGAGTTTGCTGGAAATATAACGGGTGAGTCCGTTGAGTCACTATTTTCTTTTTCTTTTTTTGCTTGGGACTCCCAGTAGAGAGAGGAATTAACGTTAAATTCTTTAACACGTCCTGTTTACTGAAGAAGCATTGAACGGGCTGCATAACTAAGACTATAATGTAAACGTCAGTGAGATATTCTTTTATGTTGCCTCAGAGCCCTTTTTCCATCAGGGCTTCATCAGGGTCAATATTAAGACCCCACAGTTGGAAGTCTTTTTTTTCTGTCTTTATTGTTATTATTGTGTTCTCGGTGTCGCAGCAGTCCTTGCTGCCGTTCTTTGTAGTCTTTGTAGTTTGTGGCGTATATCCTGTGATTCTCTTTGTTACTCATGGTCACTTAGTTTTTTTTTGTTTTTTTTTGTCGTTTATTTCATTTCTCATTTTTCCCTTTAGTATACACTGAATGCAATCAGTTAAAATAGTGAATGGCCTTGTCAACCCCATCAAGAGAAGTAAGATATTAACTAAACTAAAAAGAGAGAGAGTTGAGGTGGCGTTTTTACAGGAAACGCATCTTTCGGATACAGAACATGCTAAATTAAAACGATTGGGCTTTAAGCATCAGTACTCATCATTAGGGTTGGGTATCGTTTGAATTTGAACGATTCCAATTCCGATTCCGATTCCTTGTTTTGATTCCGGTTCCTAACGATTCTCGATTCCGATTCTTTTAAGAGGCAGGGTCAAAAAAGTTAAGGATATTTTAAATGAGCTAGCCAAGGGGGTAATCCATCGACCGGAAGTTGAAGCCGGCCGGGTGCCGCCATGTTGTAGCAGAACTTCACTTGCGTTAGCATTTCCATTGACTCCCACCAGGCCCGCCCACAGAAATGACTGGGCCCCTGAAAAGGTCCAGTGAATGGGCCCTCCCCAAATCGGTAATAGGCTACTCATATCATGCCTGTGCTCTCTCTCTCTCTCCTACATTAACACATACATTTAACTGAGAGAGACTTACTCAGTGATGGGGTGTGCGGCGCGAATGATACACACACACACACACACAAACAAGGCTCTCAAGTGTCACGCATTGAGCATGACAGTCACTCATTTCAGTCTTTTGTCATGCACTCCCGCCACACATTGTATTTCTCACGCAGAAAAACGATTTATAATATATTTAATATGCCGCGCCCAAAATCTCTGGCCGTGCCGCTGTCACTTTGGACCCGGCAGTAATCAAGCGCGTCTCCCCTGTGTTGTTAGTCGAGCTACACAAAAGCCAATCAGAAAATAGCACTGTTATATCTGGGTATGATTTAACGCAACAACCAATGAAAAAAAAAAAAAAATTTGTCATGAAACAACCCCATTCCCGCGACCTGTCCAATATCTAATGGTGTGTTCACACCGAACGCGAATTTAATTATTTGCGCGAGTAGATTAAGCTACATACAAAGTCAATGCAAAGACGCGAATAGACGCATCATTTGCACCGGGCATCGCGAATGACGCGAATTGGGCGACACGTTAGCCGCGAACGTCTTCCGCGCAAGTTGAAATTTGAACTCGAGCGGAAGATTCAAGCGTCTAACTAGACGCGATAGACGTGTATTTGACGCTCTATTCGCGCTCGGTGTGAACACACCATAAGACTGCCACTCTGCAGAAGCAACTTCCATCCTATCTTCGATATGTTGTAGTAGTTTTAGCCGGACAGTGCACATGACAACTGCTGTAAATGACATTATATTCTCTCAGTCCTCGCCCATCTGATAAGGCCTCATTAGATAATTTACAGGACGATTTTAGGCAATCGATTGCTTCAATCACACTGGAGAGGTGGTGAGCAAAAGGGTCTTACTTTTTCTTTTACTGTCTATGGTCTTACCGCGTCAATTCGCGCACTCCATCGTGTGTCACTCACTTGCGCTGCTGACCGCGAACTGGCGCGAAGCACTGGCATTTTGACTTTGCGTTACGTACAACAAAAAATAGCCTACTCAGACCATTTTCAGGAGAGGGGTGTTTCATTATGACACAGGCTACATTTTACTCAAGCAACATTAAATAAAATGCATTTTTTTCTCACTTTCAACAATAAATGGTGCTATTTTGGTTGAAAATAAAATATGGTAACCTTTGCTTATATTAAGGATGAACATAATTATTGCTGGACTGCATGGGCCCCCCCTAGCGGCTGGGCCCCAGAAAACGTTCCCCTTTATCCCCCCTTATGGACGGCCCTGCTCCCATTCATTTTGGCGTCACTTTGACAGCGAATAACTTTACATCTGAGACGTTTAAAGACTCCATTTGTCCATTATTTATTTCTAAAGAAACACGACAATCAGGGCCGGCGATTGCTATAGGCGAACTAGGCGGTTGCCTAGGGCGACAAATGTGTTGGGGGCGCGGGCGCCCTCTAGTGTCGCCCTTGGCCTACTTCCCCTTAATCACAGAATTAGAATGACAAGCGAAACAAAAACATGTTTACTAAACATGATCATCCTAAAAGGCGCCCCTCAGCCATACATTTATTTACTTGTCAACCTGATTATTAGATTGAATGGATGATTATTGTCGATCATTTCCTAAAGGGGCGGGGGTTAGTTGCGTTACGTTACGTTCTATGGTTACGTTAGGCAAGTGCTCGGCTGCTGCGCGCGCTGATCGAAAATGAAGCGGTCTAAACCCTCTGGTGCACAGGGACAAAAACGGAGAAAGCAACAAGATAAAAAGAAAGCCCAGAATAGAGGTAAGTCTTCTCATCTCAGCCATTAAGGTGTCAAATGTTCTGGCCATCGGGACTACGGGAGATTCCCGCGGGGCCGACGTGCTTTTTGGGCCGATACATCTCATACTTTTTTTCTTTTTTTTTTATGTTTCTATTTTTGTCTTAACGGCCCATAAAACTCGTACATCGGTGGCCCATTCGTTTTGTTTTACTTAATTGACGGCGCTGGGTTACTTCCAAATATATAACTTACTTTCAAGTATAGAAATTTGTACAATAAGGCCACTTATGAAAGTGTCCTTTATTTTTCAGTGCTTTTGTTTGACAATATAGCCTATGGCTATTACTGTCATCATGGGATTAATATTATATATATTATTGTTGTAGTGTAATGTAGACAGACACTGTAATAAAAAGAGGTTTGAATTTTTCTTTGTTCAATTTGCACACTGAATATGGGTTGGAGCTTTTAGTTTTGAACTATCAAAGTGCACCAGATTGATGAATTTAACATTAAAATGCACAAAAAAAAATCTTACGGGGGAGATACCCCCGAAATCCCCTTAGCAGCCTAATAGATTAGTAATAATAGTAGGCCTAGAGGTGCAGTTGTAATTTATCTACTACAAGTTATGGTCAGATAAAATATATTTGTACAATGCAACTATAAATACCCTTGAACGTTCTTTGTAGCATTTGTATGAACAATTTATTGTTGAAGTATTGTTGACTATAAGAGCATTTTTGTTTAGTTTAAAAAATACTCATTTTTTTTTTTTTTGGGGGGTGCAAAACTCAATTTCGCCTAGGGCAACCAAAGGGTTAGAGCCGGCCCTGACGACAATGTATAAAGGGGTCCATTACCTTCTATGTTACATTATGGCCCCGTAGAAACAGATTTAGTAAAAATAGGCTAACGATTGCGTCATAACCACTCGACTCTCTGTCGCGCTGTACAGAAATTACCGTACAGACAGGAGGAGAAGCTCGCAGGCAATCGGGGGGACGTCCCGTCAAGGGAGAAGCACATAGATAATGAGTCCATAAAAGCAACGGAATACTTACTCCTGCTCACTCACGCCAAAGAACTCTTTGCTCAAGTTCCCCGTCTCTGCAAGATTAACGTTGGCAGTTTTCACGCACAGCTACTAGAAGATGTACGTCTGTCAGACAGGTTGCTCACGTCATCAAGCTTAGTTTGAGTCGGTTTGAGTCTGCGCGTCAGGAACGGAAGTGCTCAAAAATCGCTAAAAATGGGCTTCAACTGTCTCAACTGAGTTCCAATGAGATGGCTCTGTCCACTTCTTATACTGTCTATGGAGCTAGCTAACCAACGGTCTTTCTGAAGGAAATAGTCTGACCTTCTCCATCAATTTTAATTCTATGAACTTTTTACTTTTTATGAACTTTACTATGAATTTTTCACAGGGCTGTTTTCAACTACAATATAAATATCAAATCTATGAACTTGAATATAAATATTATAAATTATGAATATATTTTCACAGGGGTACACTTTCCTCAAGAGAGCTTTATTTTTGAAAACCTCATGAAAACACATTTACACATGAGTGTATGATGCTGCAGATACTTGAACATGTTACCGTGCTCCCACTGAAGGGCTAACCTAGGGCTGTCAAAATTGCTCAAAAATGACGTTCGAATATTCAACATGACATCATGACTTTGCGTAAACATACACGCCACTTTCAATTCAAGTGGCGTGTTATCTATACGTATTTTGAGCTATCCGCGTGTATGTCCACGCCGAAATCTTTTGCGTGTATGTCTACGCCATTAAATGTCCGAGTGATTCCGCGTGTATGTGTACGCCGTTAAATTTCCCAGCGAAACGAAGCAAAATCTATATCTACATCTGTGGAGCGATATTTCTTTTCCTAGGATGGTAGGAGAAGACTCATAAATGGTATTAACCCCAGTGACGGGTAGGTTTAGGGACGGGGTTGGGGTAGGTCATATATTTATATATACATAATACAGTAATATAACGTTAAGTCAAAGGCGTTGATAAACACGCTGAAAAGCGATTATGCGTGTTGATAGCATGCCAAAAATTAAAATACAAATTGGCGTGTCATACATACGCCATTTCATGAGATCAGTCTGCAATATTCCCTCTAAACTAGAAACCACATATATTCGAACTATTCGAACATCTGGTTGCGCATTTTGTCAATAACGCGCATTACGTCAATAACAGGACAAATTAATACAAAGAGACATAACTACTTGTATAGGTAGTTTAAGTTTAAACATATTTGACAACGTATTAACTTACACAAAAACAAGTAAATCAACTCTAATGGCCAAGACCGCAGACCTCACTCTCGCTCAACCGCAGGCTCTCTCTCTCTCGCCCTCACGCTCTCTGCGCATAACGGTTTAAATGAACAACAATAAACAAATGTTGAGTGCTGGATCAAGAGTTTTGTGCAAGCAATTTAAGGTCACGACTCTTGTCCTAAATATAGCAGGCTTCATTCAGTGATTGAAACAAATATTATTAACATTAATTGAAGTTTTACACTATATATAACCGACATTGAACGCTCCGAGTGAGCTGTGGTAAACTGCTGCTATAATGGCTATTTTTTCGGGGGCGTCGGGCCACTCCCCCTTGGCGGGCTCTGACGTGTATGACGTAATGCTAGCTCATGGCGCACACGTTGGAGGCGCCCGCGCCATTGGATTTGCAGTTGCCGCAGCACAGCCAATGAGTGAGCCAGACACTCACAGTGCTAGCTGTGCAGTTGGAAAATGCATTTTGCCACTCGCAAAGCAGACAGCCGCGCTTCTGCTACCGCGGGCGTGTCCGGTCGGCGGACTGTGAATCGAAACTAGGAATCGAAATTTAAACTTTTGAACGATTCCGGGAAAATCGAAAAGTTAGTCCCGGTTCCAATCGATACTCGATACCCAAGCCTACTCATCATCGTATAAGGTGGGGCACAGGAGGGGGGTGGCAGTATTGATATCCAACAAGACTAGTTTCGAACCCATTTTTGAAAAAAAGAGGGAAGATTTATTCTTGTGAGGGGAAATTTAGGGGGCTCATTGGTCACCCTATTTAACATCTACGCTCCTCCTAACTCTGACTGGGAGTTTTTTAAACAGATATTCGATTTGATAACAGCAGAGACCCATGGGGTCCTAATTTGCGGGGGTTATCTCAACATTAGACTAAATCCCAAACTGGATGCCTCAAGTACACACACAGTCCAGCCCAATTTGATAAGTAAAAAGATCAATCTGTCTATGAAAGAAATCGGATTAATTGATATCAGGAGAGAATTAAACCCTTCAAAGAGAGACTACACTTTTTTTTCAAATCCACACTTGGTGTATTCGAGGATTGATTATTTTTTTACTTTTGCCCAAGATCTAAACAGGGTAGTTGGCTGCGATATGGGGAGCATGGACCTTTCAGACCATAGTCCCATTTATTTAAAACTAAATCTTGAACAGTACCGGAAAGACACTTTATGGAGTTTTAAAACTAAATCTTGAACAGTACCGGAAAGACACTTTATGGAGTTTAAACACATGTGTTCAGTGTTCAGTACACTGATTCAGATGAAGGAACAAATTAAGAGGGATATTGCTGAATACTTAAAACAGAATGACAATGGGGAAGTTCCCCCACCAATATTATGGGATGCATGTAAAGCTGTGCTTCGAGGCAAGATAATTGGGTTCAGTGCTCACCTAAAGAGAGTAAGACAATAAGAGTTAATTCAGTTAGAAGTAGAACTAAAACAATTGGAACAACACCACAAAGACACAAATGATAAAAAATAGAGAGCTACTTAGGAAGAAAAAGAACGAAATAAATGAGATTTATACAAAGGATATACAAAAAAAGTTAATTTTTACAAAACAGAAATATTATGAAGGGGGCGGGAAAGCCAGCAAATTATTAGCTTATAGCAGGGGCGTAGCCAGAATTTTATTTTTGGGGGGTCCCGTCTTTAAATGAGGGGGCAACATATATATATAGCCAGATTTTTATATATAGCCAGAATTTTATATATACAGGCCTATTCTGGTGGGTGCGGTGATGCGGTGGCGACTCGTGTAACATGTAAGGGTGGCGCTGCCAATAAAGCACCTAAAAGCTGTCACAAAGAACCGGCAAAAGTAATGATTTTGAATATGTAAAAAATATAGCAAGGAGATATTTTAATTGTTTATTAATAAACAAGTGTTTTCTTTGTCGGCTAAGATGAAGTTGACGATGCTGACTCGCGATCTTCAGTAGTGAACGCGCCAGAGAGAAATGCACATTTCATACGGATTACATAAGCAGAGAACAGTCTGTAGTCTGTTTTCTTTCGTTTTGAATTGTTCTGTTTAAAAGTAGACATGTGAGGCAAGTAGGGTAGCCTACCTTATATGCTAGAGTTTCGGTTCGGTAGGCCTATTTATTAAATCCTGTTAAAGTCATTAAAGTTGATGAAACATTGATTAAAATTAAGATACAATTAATACAAAACGAAATTCAGGTTAAAGAAAGTTTAAAATTCAGGTTAAAATGCTTTCTGTTTGATGTATCTGTGAAAGTTTTAAAGCATCTTTTAGTGCCGCTTTCAGAGCGCGTCGCGTCCGTAATGGAGAACACGTCCATATAACATTGTTTTTTCCTCATAAATGCGAACACGAAAAATAAATAAAATAAAATGAATATTTTATGTAGGCTACTGTGGAGACTAAGAGCCAACCCTTCTTCATCCGGTGGATAGGCCTAGTATTACTTTGGTTTGCGCACTGAGGGTGTGACGTTATTAGCTATAACCATGAGACCGACGGTTATAGTTGAACACCGTCATTAGAACTCTATAACCGGCAAAACCGTGCATATATTAAACCGTAAAAATTAAAATATTTTTTAAAACATTTTTTATCATAGAGAATGTTTAAATACTAATATCAGCTTACGAGGGAAACGGAGGCGGAGTTAGTGGTGCTTCGGATTCGGAGGCTGAGTGCTGGAGATGATTCGGGAGAGGTCTGTGCCCCTTTACCGATCAGAGCGCGCGCTGACACGGAGTAAAGCCTTGTTTGTACTCGACGCGTCCGCACGAGCGCGAAGGTGCGCTCGGCAAAAAAACGCGTTGGGTGCGCAAGACCGGCAAGACCCCATTTCGCTTGGCTGTGTGCATGGCTTTTTTGTAACAGCGCGCGCGGCGCCGCGTCCGAGGATGACCGACTTCCAGCCGAATCTGCCCGAGCATGTATGTCTCACCGCACCGGCACGCAGTTTGCGCGTCTAAATGGCAAAGTTAATTTGTTAAGGTTTTGTTTACTGTGTGTGATTCATTTAATGGAAAGCACATTCACTTCTAGTTGCCTTGCTGTTCATTTTAAGAGCGAGTTGTCCCATAACAGACGAGTTATGTTAAGTTGTCCCTTATGTCAAAAAAAATCATATACCAAATAAGCAAGCCCAAGAATCAGCTAAATTCAGCACCACAGAGACGCACAGCAGCAAAACATTTAAATGCAACCAAATCAATTAGTAATCGGATTGACGGCTCAATAGAACTGAAAAGCTTTTATTCAACCTTTATTGATCCGATTGAGCTCGATCGGAATCAAATTTCGATCGGATTGAAAGGGGTGTTTTTTTCCTTTTCTAATCCGATCGAGAGAACATGTAAACACTTGATCGGATTAAAAACCGAAACTGAAAGGACTGTGTACATGTGCAATGACGTTGAAATAGCGTAATGACGTATGACGCTCAGAATGTTTTTCCTGTTGAATAAAGTGTCATATAAATAAGTGTCCCTTCATTTTAAAATTCTCCTTTCACTCAGCGTCTGTGAAGTGGAGCAGGGCCAACCAGTAATTTTTCGGATTATCACCCAGAGACGACTGGTTTTGGACGCGAGAAGGGAGGGGCATTTTTACTGATAAATATAAGCAACACGGTACAACAACGGTTCATGTGCTCATTGTCCCCAAATTATGACCAGATATGGATAAATATTAAGCCTGCTGTTTAAAACAAATAAAGAACCAATGTAGGAGATGGGTATTATGCACAAACAGCTGGAAAATCTGTACTATATATTCAGCAGTATACTAATATTACCTCTTCCGATTTTAAGCTTGCGTATAAACGCGCACATCAACCCGATCACATGTTTAGCGTTCATGTAAACACTACATTCAGATTCATCAATCGGAATGAATTCAGTCCGATTGAAAAAAAAATATGCATGTAATAAGCATCTCTAAGCAACCAGCTAAAAGAGAAAACCGTTCCAAATTTCAAATCGACAACAGCGTCACATACAGTAGGCCTAGCTTATTTGCCCAGAAATAATGGTAAATAAGCCTTACCTTAAGCAGAACAACTTTTTCTAGACTTTGTGTTAGGCTACCACCTTTGCTCACAACATTAGCAGCTGCTTGAGTATTGGTTGAGGCATTTTTCGCTGCTAGTGGCTTCTACTGTTGATGCCGATCAATGTCTCTCTTTTCTTAATTTCAAAGAAATACGCTACACTGTGACCTGACCCAATCGCAATTCTTTATATGCATATTTTATATTCTCTCTGTATAAATGTTATGATTAATTGTTAATTTTATATCTGCATCTCTTCCAGCAAAATAATATATATATACAAAACATGAAAACTATTTTAAAGGTTTAGTCATTCTCTTAATCATTTGGTGCCCCCCTATTGGCTGGTGCCCTAGGGCACTCGCCCAATCCCGTCTATGGATAATCCGGCCCTGCATATCGCATTTTAAACCAAATAAGGCACCAGGTCCGGACGGGTTCCCTTCCGAATGGTAACGAGTCATTGAGGGTTCTTTGACCCCTGTGCTGCAGTCAACCTTTAACTGGGTTCTTAAAGAGAATAGTATTCCTCCCTCTTGGAGAGAGGCGGTAAAATCCTTAATTCCAAAAGAGGGGAAGGACAAGTCTGAATGCGGTACTTTTAGACCAGTAAGCGTGTTGAACCAGGATTATAAAATATTTACCCATACACTATCCAAACGAATAGAGGGACTGCTACCATTAATTATTAGTATTGACCAGACAGGCTTTATTCGCGGAAGACAAACTCAAGATAGTATTAGAAGGACTTTACACGTAATTAACCATATAACAAAATATAATTTAGATGCAGTACTAGTGGGGCTGGACGCAGAAAAAGCTTTTGACTGGGTTAATTTGCTCTTTTTTGTATAAAGTTTTGGACAAATTTGGATTTCATAGTATCTTTACTAAAACATTACGAGCTCTCTACGATAGGCCAAGGGCAAGAATTAAAATAAATGGGGCTGTCTCTAGCCCCTTTTCATTAGAAAGTGGAACAAAACAGGGATGTCCAATTAGCTCCCTCCTGTTTGCAAAATTTATTGAGCCCCTGAGCCAATGGATCATTCAGGACAACAATATTAAAGGAATTGTTATGCATGGGGGAGAACAAATTATTTCGTTGATCGCTGATGATGTACTGATGTATTTAACTGACCCTGAGAAATCTTTGGCATGGCTATTGGAATTATTGGAGCAATATGGATCCTTTTCTGGTTATAAGCTGAATGTTCCAAAAACACTAATTCCATGTTTTAATTACAACCCTTCTGTAAATATGAAAAATAAGTATAATTTGAAATGGGACTCGGTTTCAATTAGATATTTGGGGGTGAACATTCCAAGGGACTTGACAAATTTGTTCTCTCTTAACTACCTCCCCTTGAACAAAAAGATCAGGGAAGACATAAGGAGATAGGATCTTTTACCTTTTCTTAATTTCGGATCACGCATGGAATCTGTCAAGATGGTTATTTTGCCGAAATTATGACCCTCCTTTTGATGGCTATGACTGCCCCTCCGCATTGGCTCCCTTGGAGGCCATTATAGGTGACGTAAATGAACCTTTCGCCCAAAGAACTGTGCTTGGTTGGAGTATTATAGGGCTAGCCAATCCTCACTTAGACAGACAGGGAAGTAGCAGTTATGTTCATCTAATCACAGTAAATGAGTCACCAGCACCATCAGTTACAGATGTATTAAAGGTACTGGAGGCAGACTTCAATGAAAAGAGCTACGAGGATAAATATGTTTCGCAGGATGATGTTCGTTTCATACGTTTTCTTGGAGATAATATAATGGAGAAGGAAGATGGACACTATCAAATGCCCCTCCCTTTTAAGAGCAGCAGTCTACCATCACTGGCCAACAGTAAAAGGGTTGCCACTATTCGGTTGCAACATCTGGAAAGAAAGTTAAAGGCAAATAAAAAATACCATAGTGAGTATACGGCTTTCATGGAAGAAACAATATCTAAAGGTGAAGCAGAACTAGCACCTCCAGCTGGGGAGGACGAGACCGTCTGGTACATCCCTCATCATGGGGTGTATCATCCCAAGAAGCCTGATAAACTGAGAGTTGTGTTTGATTGTTCTGCAAAATTTCATGGCATTTCATTAAACGATAACCTGCTGACTGGTCCTGATTTAATTAACTCTCTCGTAGGAGTTTTGTGTCGCTTTAGAAAGCAGGAGGTTGCTGTGACTTGTGACATCGAACGGATGTTTCACCAATTCCACGTCTCCCCTGAAAGTCGCAATTATCTTAGATTCCTTTGTTGGGAGGGCGGAAAATTAACAACAGAACCAAAAGAATACAGAATGACAGTCCATCTCTTTGGTGCTGCTTCCTCTCCTGGATGCGCTAATTTTGGGTTAAAGTATCTGGCACGGCAATACCAAGTGGATTATCCCGTAGCATCGGATTTTGTGGAAAACAATTTCTATGTGGACGATGGATTGATCAGTGTTTCAGCAGTTGAAGAGGCAAAGGAGCTGATTGTTGAGGCACAGTAACTTTGTCGACGTGCAGGTCTAAGGCTGCACGAGTTCAATTCAAATCACAAATAAGTTCTTACCTGTGTGGCTCCCTCAGAAAGAGCAGTAAACATCGTCCCACTTGACCTTAATCCGGTATTAACATCAGAAGGACATGTACTCGGTATTCAATGGTCCATGGATACAGATACCTTCAGCTTCAATCTCAATGTAAAAGACCACCCTCCAACACGACAAGGTCTTCTGTCAGTTGTGGCCTCCTTATATGACCCACTTGGGTTCATGGCTCCCTTTACTTTGAATGGAAAGCGTATTCTGCAGGAGCTGTGCCACAAAGGAATTGGATGGGATGATCCACTGCCTGAAGGCTTGAATATAAGGTGGGAGGAGTGGGAAACCGGCCTCCAAGTGTTGAAGACAATTATCATACCCCGATGTTATCACCCTCGGAACTTTGGGAACGTTGCGAGAGTTGAACTGCATCACTTCTCGGACGCCAGTGTGTCCGGTTATGGTTCTTGCTCCTACCTTAGATATAAGAACGAGAAAAATGAGATCCACTGTTGTCTAGTTATGGCTAAAGCAAGAGTTTCACCTACAAAGGTCACAAGTATTTCAAGACTGGAACTCTCAGCAGCAGTAACAGCAGCTAGGATGAGTGTTTTGTTGAAGGCAGAGCTTCAGATGAAAATTGACCAGGAATATTTCTGGACAGACTCTCAGGTCGTTTTGGCTTACATCAATAATGAAGCAAGAAGGTTCCACGTGTTTGTGGCAAACAGAGTTCAGTTGATAAGAGAAACCACCAATCCAAATAATTGGCACTATGTTGATACAGCACAGAACCCTGCTGACCACGCTTCCAGAGGCCTTCGTGCAGCGGACATTGCATCAGCTAGTTGGTTACTGGGCCCAAAGTTTCTGTAGGAACGAGAAGTGCTTCCAATACTTAAACACTCTGTGGAGTTGTGTGTTGGAGATCCCGAGGTAAAATTGGCTCAAGTATGTGCAGTACAGGCCAGAGAGCAGATGGACGTCTTATATCGACTGGACCGGTTTTCCACCTGGACCACACTTCTTACGGTGGTTGCTAGGATTAAGAGGTTGGGGTCAAAGGTAAAAACTAGCAATACAGTGACTGCTGAAGAACGCAGGAAAGCTGCGGCCGTGGTAATAAAGCTTGTTCAGCAGGACTCATTCCCCAAAGAGTTGAAAGTGCTTCAAAGTAGAGGGCAAGTGAATAGTTTTCCGAAGACTAGTCCTCTTTTTCATCTCAATCCCATGCTGGTCGAGGGACTGCTTTGTGTCGTGGGAGGCTTAAGGGGTCAACCCTTAGCCCAGAACAACAGCATCCAATTATTCTCCCTAAAGACAGCCACATTACTAACCTGATTTTGTCGTACTATCATGATCAGGTCTGCCATCAAGGCCGAAACCAAACCTTGATGGAAATTCGGGCCAATGGATTTTGGGTCATTGGTGGAAGCAAGGCAGTTGCTAAGTTGATACATAGATGTGTGCAATGCCGTAGACAGAGAAGACCAGCCGAGGAGCAACAAATGTCTGCATTACCTGAAGAACGGTGTGAAGTTTCAGACCCCTTTTCATTTTGTGGGATGGATTGTTTCGGCCCGTTTCATATTAAACAGGGTCGTAAAGAATGTAAGCGATATGGTCTTATCTTCACATGCCTGTCTTCTCGAGCAGTTCATATAGAAATGCTGGAAGAGCTATCCACAGATGCTTTTATTAATGCTTTACGTTGCTTTATCAGTCTTAGAGGTGCAGTTAGTCAACTGATATGTGACAATGTGATATGAATGCACTTGAAGCCTTTCTAGCTGAGAAACAGTGTGAGTTCATTTTCAATGCCCCTTCAGCTAGTCATGCCGGGGGTATCTGGGAGCGGCAGATATGCACCATTCGTAATGTTTTGAACGTTACTATCGGTCAGTGTCATGGAACACTTGACGATGCCTCTCTAAGAACTCTTCTTTATGAAGCAATGGCTATTGTGAATAGTCGCCCTTTAAATGTTGATGGCATCAATGATCCAAAATCCTTGTATCCTTTGACTCCGAATCATCTCATCTTAATGAAGTCTAAGATTGCTCTACCACCTCCTGGAAAGGCCCGCCCCGGATATAAGCAAGCTTGTTTGGCGCGTATAGTATGTTGTCTAAAGGAATGGCGAGGATTAAATGAAGTTTCCCAACCCTCTGTTAGATCTTTGTACCCTTGGTAAGCGGAGCGAGGTAGGTGTGTTTTTATTTGTTGTTGATGTCGTGAAAATTTGATTGTGTAATGTTAAATTAATGGAAGATGTGTCTTTGCGTGTATTGTAAGATTTATTGTGACTTTGTTTGTTTTAGTTTCACGGTGCGTGACGAAAGAATAAAAGATATTTGCACCGGTCGAACTCTACGCTGGTTTATTGATGCCAAGGGCTGCTACACGTACAAAAACATAAAAAAAAAGAAAAAAGTTGCATTGAATGATGCATGATAACATGGATGCAGACAGCAGTCCTTCCCATAGTAACCTTACCACTGTTTCTTTTCTCAATTCTACTTTTTTTGCCTTTCACCTTTCCTTTTCTTTTCCGGGGCTGGAAGTACACGCGGTTTCAGCTTGACATCTTGCTTACTTAAAAGAGAAGGAGTGAGTCTTCTTTTGCACAAAGAATTTCATCTTTCCTGTAATTTCATGAATGACTGCAGCAACAAATCATGATCCACACATATGTATGATAGATCCTGGAGAATTTTTAATTTCTCTCGCAGGGCACACCATTTGCCTCTGTGTCTGTCTTTGTACACTGAATGTCATGACAGTCTATGGCAACAGGATGTTCAGTATTGTCCTCATTACATGTCGGTGTGGTGCCCACGAGGCTATTGGCGCAGACTGTATCGTCCTTGTCAATCACTTCTTTCACCTTCAAATTTTTCTGACTTGACACAACATCCGTGTCAAGAGTGACATATGGACTGCTGATGTAATCTGGACACAATAAGTAAGTACCATGAGCTGTCAGTGTGTTTGAAAACAGCAAAAAAATGCTTGCGGGGTAAAAAAATGGACTTAAAAGATCTGCATTCACATGACGGAAAACGGTCTGTCCCCGAGATCCACAGAGTACCATTCACGTGATTGCTCACTCTGGACTTTATAAAGCCCCTTACTCTGCCTGAAAAACCTAGAGGCAGCTTGTTGTTATACCTCCCAACAAGTTCAAGAGCAATGTTGCACAAAGGTTCTTGGACGGTCCCAGAGGAACTCAGGAACATTAGCACTGTAGACCTTGTGTTCACTGCTGTACATTTAATTAAGTTTAGCATATGAGAGGAGCTGCTCAGGGATGAACTCAGTAACTATTATATCAACCAAAGATGATACTGTTTTAGTACCCGAAATCTTCAGGTAAAAGCTCTTCAATGAGTTGTTCATTGCTTCAGTGCCATTGTTTGTGGTTACAGACACATTAAATCCATGTGGAGAAAATCCTCTGCTTTCAGAGTGTCCATGACGACTTGTTTTCTCACTTTTGAAGCTCCTTTCTCAATGCTGAATTTGTCGAATCTGGAAAAAAATTATATATGCTTTGTAAGAATATAATTGATTGAAAGAGTTGCTAAACAAACAAAAAATCCTAATGGTTTGATGTATTTTATAAGAGAATATTCTCTGTAAACCCACTTGGAAATTATATTTATTCAAAAAAAGGCTACATAAATAAATTGTAGGGCTGCCCCGACTAAAGATATTTCTAGTCAACTAGTAGTTATTCATTTAAGTCATTAGTCAACTTAGCCTCTTCCTGTTGAATAATCTTTGTTTGTATATTTGTTGGCAAAATAAATTTGAATTTAATGCATTTCTTTTCAGGTTATACATTAAAACCATCAGTAGGTTAAAAAAATGGTTACCTTAATACAGAATATGTATTTTTTGTGTGTTTTAAAATATTTCTAGACAAATCCAATTTGGCTATTGAAATATAAGTTTCCCAACACTATTGTACAGAAGCAATGCAGCTTACCTTCTAATATACCTAATAAACAGTTTGGCTGTGCAGCCAACTTTTTTGGTCGTTTGAATATACATTCTCTTCCTTTTGCCGGAATATATATGCTCAGCCTCTGAAAAGAGCTGAAATATATGCAAAAGTGTTAACAGAAAAGTATGCTTTTGAAAATTGTACATTAGTTACCCTAAATGAAAAAAGAAATCCCCTGAATCTTACCTCCTGAGTTTTGCAATTCTTTCGTGGATTTCCATGCTGACAGCAATGAATTACTCTGTTTGTGACAGCAAGAGGTACATCCTCAGAAAAACTTCCACCTGCCAAACCAGACGATGCAGCCCCTTTTCTTTCTTTCTTTTATCATCAGACCTACAAATAAAAGCAAGCACTTAAAGACAAGAAATTGTAATAATAATCTTCAGTTCTCTAAAAGCAACCAAAACTTCTCTTATTCTCATTCTTACCAAGCAACGAAAGACGTCAGAGTTTCTCTCTTGTGGCATTCTAGCACAGTGTTGAGGTCAGCTTTGTTGGTGATGAAGCCAGACACATGGGTTTTTGAAATGTTCAAGACATTAAAACAATCAGGGAGCCATTTTGTGGCAAAAGATTTAGTAAAGTAATCTGTAAATAAGAACTAGGGAGAACATGGTGCATTTGAAGAAACTTTTGAACTTGAAATAGCATATTCTATGGCAATTCTTACCTGGAGTAAATGGAGCAAACAGATTAGTAGGAGCAGTGATGTTGGATTTCAGTGCAGCATTTGACCTGATAGATCATAAAATACTGCTTCAAAAATTAGAATGCTATGGCTTTACACCTTCGTCTCTGTCATGGATGGGGAGTTACCTATCCAATAGGAAGCAGCGGGTGTTCTTTAATGGTCAATATTCATCTACTAAGACAATACATTGTGGAGTGCCCCAGGGTAGTTGCCTTGGGCCTTTGCTATACTTGATCTTTACAAATGATTTACCTTTTATTGTGAAACATTCAACTGTTGTTATGTATGCAGATGATTCCACACTGTACTGATCTGGAGAAACTCCTCAAGATGTCTCAAATCTATTAAATCATGATTTGCAGAATATAAGCAAGTGGGTAAAAGATAACAAATTAGTTTTAAATGTAGACAAATTGACATCTATGATATTCTGGAAAAGATCAAAACTAATTACCCAGCCCTCTCTGAACTTGTCAGTCAATGGGCTGCAGCTAAGACAGGTGATGCAAGCCAGGTTACTGGGCGTCACCTTGGATTCTTACTTGTCTTGGTCAGCTCATATTGATGGAATGATAGTTAAAATGAGGAATGGTATTGCAATGTCCAGAAAATGTATGTCATATATTCCTATCTCCATTGCTAAGCAGGTTGTTCAGTCTCTTGTTTTGTGCCATTTAGAAAACTGTCCAATTATATGGTCGTCTGCATCACAAAAAGACCTTCGTAAGCTTCAAGTGGCACAAAATAGGGCAGCGAGGACTGTCCTCCAGTGCTCTCTTGACACTAACGTGGTCCTGATGCATAAATGCCTTTCTTGGCTCACAGTTGAAGACAAAATTAAACTACGATTAATTTTAATATTGTGGAACGCAGTTTTTATGAAACAGCCACAGTTTCTCTCTGAGCAGATTGTTTTTGTAGGAAGTAGACACCTATATGCCACCAGGCAGGCATTAGGCGATGACATAAAACTTTCGCTTCCCAGGACAAATTTTCTGAAACGCACATCACTTTATAGAGCAATATCTATTTGGAATCGACTCTCGGTCTCATCACGCAGAATTCAGAACAAATATAAATTTAAGAGGACAGTAACCCAGGAATTGCTGCAAATGACCTTGTGAAAGCTGGAAATTGTCATGTTATTTTACTTGGTAATATTTTGTATGTAATTGCAATGTTTGAATTCTTTTTGATTGTAATTTGTGTTGTTATTGTTTTGTATAATTTTATGTTGTGAATATGTTAAAGAGGACCCCAGGAAGATTAGCTGCCATTAAATGCCATTAATGGGGATCCTAATAAAAATGAAATGAATGAAATGGAGTAATTATGGTCTGGTCTGCCATAATGCACACAAAACAGAAGGCCTAAAAAACTTAACAATGTAAAGACAGATTCTTACCATAGTATAGCCTAACGTTACATTATATGTGCTCTTTAAGTGAGTCTTCAATAATTCTATTACAAAGACTATATTAACAATAATATACAAGACAAGCATCTCGAACGGGACACCTAGCATAGTATAAAACATTATTCCCAATTGTCAATATGTAATAACGTTTCAGTCTACAATTATTCATATAGTTTCAATAGTAATTCAATAGTTAAAACGGCAGAATCTTACAATGACTAAAACACCAGTAAACATTTGATGAGACATTTGATCAAAAAGTGAATATTTAAACAAACCGTTAAGCATTAAAGTAGTAAAGTCATTCCGTCATTGGCAGTTAAATTAATATTAATGTTATGTCAGAAAAGTTACTCTGTCGTTTCGCTGTATTCCCGCAGCAAGTAAACTGCGCATGCTCCATGACCTTGCGAACAAACCACGCCCCCGTGTTGTCGTCAGACTCGAAACCCCAAGTATTTAGTCTGAGCCATTTTTGAAGCCTAAAGTGGGCGGGGCCGGCCGTCGCCATCTTGGCAGCGCGTCACCTCTCGTCACTCCCGGATAAAATAAAATGGGCAAAGAGGCGAGACCTGGGTGGAGCTGAGGTGCTAATGCTATACATATGCTGCGTCCCAATTCGCTTATACTACGTCCTAAAAGTATACTCTTTTTGTGAAGAAAAAGTACATACTTTTGAGTGTGTAGCTAAAGAGTAGGCAAGCTTTGGGACATACTATCACGTCATACTATCACGGACAGGCCTGTCGCGTGCATCTGTCACCGTAAACTGCCCTGTCAATCATCTTGCAATTTGAATATAATGATGCATTTAAAAGGTTATGGCTAAACGTATCTTTACAAAAGTTCACAATGCTGTTGCAGATGCAATATAATGTGGACAACATTGAATAAATTCATTCAATAAATCAGGTTAGATACTGATAATTAATCACTCAAACCTCTTTATCTAAACCAGTGGTTCCCAAACCTGTCCTGGCTACCCACCAACACTGCACGTTTTCTTTGTCTCCCTAATCAAACACAACTGATTCAACTCATCAGATCATTATCACATGGGTGGGTTAATGATCTGATGAGTTGAATCAGGTGTGTTTGTATTGAACCGAAACGGTACAGGCGTCATGGTTCGGTGCATGAATATAAAAATAAATAAAACTCGCGTGCAAATTAATTAATGTCATGCGGAACTACTTTATACGCGGGTTCTTTAGGGACATAATCTGAGATTGCAATGTGTGTGAGTGTGTGAGTGAGTGAGTGAGAGAGGCGCGGGCGCGATCGAACAGTGGAAACAATGTTGTTTTGTATGTTTTTAATACCTCGTCATTTTGTTCATACAGGACATCATTCAAACTACAAAGTGTTAACTTATATTTGTGTACACTCGCAATAAAACACAACATTGTGCTTTTGTCAAACTGTAAAACAAATTCTTGCATGTTTTGAGGGAGTTTCTTTCCTATTTATCCTCGCCAGCCATAACCTCCGTCGTTGTTCTGACAAAAGCTTGTGTCTTCTTGTGAATGTGTCTTCTCACATTCATGGAGTCTAATGACGGGTATACTGTAAAATCCAAATTTAACTGAACCTCCGGCACGAATTGAACATCCATTGACCCAGCAGGAGATGACCATTTTAATTTTTTAACACGAAACTCATTTCACTTCGTTTCAGCTTCTTCTAATGCTCTGCCCACAGCAATGGCGCCGGGTTGGCAAATGCCCGTATGTTGTGACGTCATGTAGGAACTATGTATATGCTACTGGCCTCGCGCTAAAGTGACAGCTGATTGAAGTAGTAAAGCCAATAGTTAAAGTTCATGTTTTTGCCCTTCGAGATACTATAATAGTTAAAAGACGTAAATAAAAGTGAGACTGTGTATCGTGATGCATTATTATCCTGCTAGTTAAAAATGTATTATGCAGTAACTTACAATATTGCTCTGAGCTTGTGCGTGGGACAGTGATTCATGCGCATACATGTCAGTCAGCATGGCATCACACATCAAGTCCGTAAAGAGCTTTATTCAGTCCATTTTAAAATCTGATTTTAGCCGCCTCTCAATTTCTCAAAAGGGTTAAACCAAAGATATTACCTCAGAAGTTCAAGTTAATGCACTAGAAATCCGCACTCATTTAAGGGTGTGCATCTACTGAATGGACGGAGAGAAAGCACTGACACCTGCAGGATTTCATCTGCGGTGCTTTTTATTTAACACTAAAAAGTTAAATAAGCATCTGTTCCGTGAGAGCAACAGTAGCGCATAACGAGAGTGGTCTCTATATCTACAGACGTTTTTAAATCTAAACTCCAAAAAGCAACGAAATTGTCAGACATCCATTAGTGCATGCGAGGAAAACAACTGGAAATACAGCGCTGGTTGTTCTCTCCATACTCGACAACGGCAGAATCCAGCGGCGTGGGCGGAGGTATAGCTCGTGTATTGTATGAAATAATTCCGAAAAAAACACAAACACGGCAGAGATGGCAAGTTCAGCAGTGGCTGGGATTAGCTGAGAGTGACGCTAGTGATGTGTCGTTCATTTTGAACGAATCTTTAATATGACTCGGGACTACCGAGTTGTCTCAGAGAGTGATTAGTTCATTTTGTGTTGACCGCGCATGCGCATTGCGCAACATATGGGTTCTGAATCTATACTGGAAACAGAAATGATTAGTTCATCTCTCTTGAGTCTTCGGGTTCGGCCGGGTCCGAGTCTTTCATTCTTCCTGTCAGTCCCATAGAGGCTATGCTGTCAGTACCGGAAAGAGAAATGAATAGTTCATCTTTCGAGTCTCGAGTTCGGGTTCGGCTGGGTCCGAGTCTTTCGTTCTTCCTGTCAGTCCCATAGAGGCTATGCTGTCAGTACCGGAAAGAGGAATGAATAGTTCATCTTTCGAGTCTCGAGTTCGGGTTCGGCCGGGTCCGAGTCTTTCGTTCTTCCTGTCAGTCCCATAGAGGCTATGCTGTCAGTACCGGAAAGAGTAATGATTAGTTCATCTTTCGAGTCTCGAGTTCGGGTTCGGCCGGGTCCGAGTCTTTCGGTCTTCCTGTCAGTCCCATAGAGACTATGCTGTCAGTACCGGAAAGAGAAATGATTAGTTCATCTTTCGAGTCTCGAGTTCGGGTTCGGCCGGGTCCGAGTCTTTCGTTCTTCCTGTCAGTCCCATAGAGGCTATGCTGTCAGTACCGGAAAGAGTAATGATTAGTTCATCTTTCGAGTCTCGAGTTCGGGTTCGGCCGGGTCCGAGTCTTTCGTTCTTCCTGTCAGTCCCATAGAGGCTATGCTGTCAGTACCGGAAAGAGTAATGATTAGTTCATCTTTCGAGTCTGGAGTTCGGGTTCGGCCGGGTCCGAGTCTTTCGTTCTTCCTGTCAGTCCCATAGAGGCTATGCTGTCAGTACCGGAAAGAGGAATGATTAGTTCATCTTTCGAGTCTCGAGTTCGGGTTCGGCCGGGTCCGAGTCTTTCGTTCTTCCTGTCAGTCCCATAGAGGCTATGCTGTCAGTACCGGAAAGAGGAATGATTAGTTCATCTTTCGAGTCTCGAGTTCGGGTTCGGCCGGGTCCGAGTCTTTCGTTCTTCCTGTCAGTCCCATAGAGGCTATGCTGTCAGTACCGGAAAGAGGAATGATTAGTTCATCTTTCGAGTCTCGAGTTCGGCCGGGTCCGAGTCTTTCGTTCTTCCTGTCAGTCCCATAGAGGCTATGCTGTCAGTACCGGAAAGAGTAATGATTAGTTCATCTTTCGAGTCTCGAGTTCGGGTTCGGCCGGGTCCGAGTCTTTCGTTCTTCCTGTCAGTCCCATAGAGGCTATGCTGTCAGTACCGGAAAGAGTAATGATTAGTTCATCTTTCGAGTCTCGAGTTCGGGTTCGGCCGGGTCCGAGTCTTTCGTTCTTCCTGTCAGTCCCATAGAGGCTATGCTGTCAGTACCGGAAAGAGGAATGATTAGTTCATCTTTCGAGTCTCGAGTTCGGGTTCGGCCGGGTCCGAGTCTTTCGTTCTTCCTATCAGTCCCATAGAGGCTATGCTGTCAGTACCGGTAAGAGGAATGATTAGTTCATTTTTTTCGAGTCTTTGGGTTTGAGTCTGTTTAAAGATGATTCCGGTTCGTGAAGCTGCTTACACACTTACGACATATATAACAGTCCTTTCTTTAATGAATTTTCATGTGGCAATTAAGGTTTCCTCTAAATCTGAAACTCCTGCCACACTGTTGGCAGGTAAAAGGCTTCTCTCCAGTGTGAATTCTCATGTGGACTTTAAGGCTATCGTTTTGAGTGAATGTTTTTCCACACTGTTGACAGATGAAGGGGGTCTCTCCAGTGTGAATTCTCATGTGGGAATTAAGGTTTCCTTTAAGATTGAAATTCATTCCACACTGTTGGCAGGTGTAAGGCTTCTCTCCAGTGTGAATTATCATGTGGCCTTTAAGATGTCCCTTTTGAGTGAAACCCTTTCCACACTGAGGGCATGTGAATGGCTTCTCTCCAGTGTGAACTCTCATGTGGTTGATAAGACTTCCTTTTTGAGTGAAACTCTTTCCACACTGTTGGCAGGTGAAATCCTTCTCTCGAGTGTGACTTCTCATGTGTACTTTAAGGCTTTCGTTTTGAGTGAATGTTTTTCCACACTGTTGGCAGGTGAAAGGCTTCTCTTTAGTGTGAACTCTCATGTGGACTTTAAGTCTTTCGATTTGAGTCAAACTCTTTCCACGCTGTTGGCAGATGAAGGGTGTCTCTCCAGTGTGAATTCTCATGTGGACTTTAAGGCTTCCATTATTAGTGAAACTCTTTCCACACTGTTGGCAGGTGAAAGGCTTCTCTCCAGTGTGAATTCTCATGTGGACTTTAAGGCTATCTTTTTGAGTGAATGTTTTTCCACACTGTTGGCAGGTGAAAGGCTTCTCTTTAGTGTGAACTCTCATGTGGACTTTAAGTCTTTCGATTTGAGTCAAACTCTTTCCACGCTGTTGGCAGACGAAAGGCTTCTCTCCAGTGTGAATTCTCATGTGGACTTTAAGGCTTCCATTATAAGTGAAACTCTTTCCACACTGTTGGCAGGTGAAAGGCTTCTCTCCAGTGTGAATTCTCATGTGGACTTTAAGGCTTCCATTATTAGTGAAACTCTTTCCACACTGTTGGCAGGTGAAAGGCTTCTCTTTGGTGTGAACTCTCATGTGGACTTTAATGTTTCCTTTAAATCTGAAACTCTTTCCACACTGTCGACAGGTGAAAGGCTTCTTTCCAGTGTGAATTCTCATGTGTCCATCAAGGCTTGCCTTTCCTGGAAAACCTTTTCCACACTGTTGGCAGGCAAAAGGCTTCTCTGCAGTGTGAATTATCATGTGGCTTTTAAGATGTCCCTTTTGAGCGAAACTCTTTCCACAATGAGGGCATGTGAATGGCTTCTCTCCAGTGTGAATTCTCATGTGGATGACAAGACTTCCTTTTTGAGTGAAACTCTTTCCACACTGTTGGCAGGTGAAAGGCTTCTCTCCAGTGTGAATTCTCATGTGTCTTTTAAGGTCTCCATGTAGATTGAATCTCCTTCCACACTGAGAGCAGGTGAGAGTTCTAGTTCCGGTCTTCTGAGCTCTTTTTAGTGTGGAAGTCTTATTAGTCTGTGAGCAACTAAAATATTTTTCTTCAGTTAGGTCTTCATAATCTTTCTCTTCCTTTTCATTCAGTACTTGACTTTCCATTTTCAGCAGCATCAGGCCTAAGTTAAATACAACAAATACAAGTTAACTCCAGTTTAATGGCATTACACGACACATATAGCAACATTTATATTTACGCATACAGATGCTTTTATCCAAAGCCACTTACATTGCATCTCAAGGTACACATTTACATTCTTATAAGGTCTTGCTTTCCCTGGGAATCAAACCCATGACCTTGGCGTTGCAAGTGCCAACACTACTGTTTGAGACAGTAGAAAACATTTATACCAATGTTTCACAAAGTGGTCCCATACTTCCCCCACTCATTATCCAAG
Source organism: Rhinichthys osculus (assembly GCA_029959095.1). Lineage (NCBI taxonomy): Eukaryota > Metazoa > Chordata > Actinopteri > Cypriniformes > Leuciscidae > Rhinichthys > Rhinichthys osculus. The sequence continues at coordinate 3,604,531 of JARWKJ010000013.1, read as the reverse complement.
CCCCTCACCACCCCTAACAAATAAAATGTAGTCTAATTGTTAATATAGACAGACAAAGTCAAAATAGACAGTAAAGACATTCATACCATTACAAAAAACGATTTGTTTCAAATAAATGCTGTTCTACAATTCTGTTCATTAAAGAATCCTGATTAAAAAAAACACTTCGAGTTCATCATAAGAAGAAAGGATTCTTGAGCACCAAATCAGCAAATTAGGATGATTCTGATAAAAGTTCACATTTGTCATTATAGGAATAAATTACATTTTAAAATATATTAAAATAGAAAACCATTATATTAACATTTAATATTTCACAGTGTTAAAGTGTTAGTTCACCCAAAAATGACATTTCTGTCATTAATTCCGAGAAAGGTAGTAAAGAGATAGTTAAAATAGTCCATGTGACTATACAGGTTGAGGTTGAACTCTTCAACAACAATTTAAATATTTGTAGAAATAAGACGATTGCAGTAATGAGATTTGAGTAATGAGACGATTGCAATTCACCAGTTTCACAAATAATATTACTATATTTTATGGGTAGCCAGGGAAAACCCAGACAACTTCCGGCAAATTTAGATTTGCTCTGAAAGTTAGTCTGGCAAAGAGCTCATTCAAGCCCATTTCCAATCCGTCGAAATCGCGGCACCAATCAGAAACGTTGGGGCGGGCTTTACACGATGACGACAGCGCTGGGATTTTGAAGCAAATTTTGTAGCCTACATTACAAAGATGGATGCCGCCGTCGAACATCACTCGTTCCAATCAGCTATCGCGTCTGTTTTAAAGGGATACTCCGCTTTTTTGGAAATAGGCTCATTTTACAACTCCCCCAGAGTTAAACTGTTGAGTTTTACCGTTTTTGAATCCATTCAGCCGATCTCCGGTTCTGGCGGTACCACTTTTAGCATAGCTTAGCATACATCATTGGAGTTGACAAGACCATTAGCATTTCTCAAAAAAAAAAAATGACCAAAGAGTTTTGATATTTTTCCTATTTAAAACTTGACTCTTCTGTAGTTACATCGTGCACTAAGACCGACGGAAAATGAAAAGTTGCGATTTTCTAGGCTGGTATGGCTAGGAACTATACTCTCATTCCTGAATCAAGAAACTTCACTGCCGTACCATGAGTGCAGCAGGCGTAATGATATGACGCAGCGCCTGAAAATAGTTCCGTTGTGTTGACGGAAGGTGGCCTATTTTCAGGCGCTGCGTCATATCATTACGCCTGCTGCTCTCATGGTACGGCAGTGAAGTTTCTTGATTATTACGCAGGAATGAGAGTATAGTTCCTAGCTAACAGTTTGACTCTGGGGGAGTTGAAAAATGAGCCTATTTCCAAAAAAAGTGGAGTATCACTTTAAGCCATTTGAACGTTTCCTTTTAGTTAAAAACCGAACAAAGAACAACACTCGGATGCATACGTCATCTCCTTCATCGCTCTGATTGGTTTTAGGTCTATCCGCGATGTCCGTTGGTGACGCGCCTCTGGAAATAATTTGTCTATGACGCTTTGCCAGACCATAACTCAGTTACAACTGAGAATGGTCTGGTTTTAACCAGGCTATTTTATGGGTGTAACAGTCACACAAACTAGGGGTCGACCAATTATCAGCACCGATATTAAGCATTTTTATGGTTATCAGTATCGGCCATTTTCAAAACCGATTTGCCGATAAAATAATTTAAAGGGATACTTCACCTCTGGAAAGATGAATGTGTATTTTAAATGGGTCATTTATGTAGAAGAAATGTGAAATTATTTTTGAATTTGGAGCTTTCTAGACTGAGAAAAGCCAGAATAATGTATTTTTGACTTATGTGGATGAAAGACAACAACTCCTCTCCCAGATTGCACTTGCTTCGCTGCCCTAGGAGGCCACGCCTACCGGTAACAGAGCGCAGTAGTTAAACAACAAGTCTAGGCTACTAGTGAGTCTCCTTGATGAGTCTGCCCGGGATTTCGAGATTGATCAACTTTAGTTATGAAAGTTTTAAAATGATTGATTAAAGTTTATAATCTGAGTGGATTAATTTAGGCTACTCATACAATCTACATGCTAAGGTGAATCAATGTTTGCGGGGGAATTTCAGACATTTATAAGCGGTAGACCTGCGGCAATGATTAAAATAGGCTACTTATTGAAGTATTATCTGTTATATTATTTAATTTAATAGTTAAAGTACAATAAATGTTCAAATTTCTATTTTTTATTGTTGAAAGCTGTCTTTTTAATAAATGCAACACGTTCCCAAAGTCATGTGAAATAATCGTGTTACATAATCGTGATTATGATTTTTTCCATAATCGAGCAGCCCTACAGGAACCAGCATTCATTGTGATCACTTAATGCAACAGTCTCTAACAAAATATAACAACTTAAAATGTTCATGCCATCTTAATATTACGACACAAATGGGGCGTCTGTCAAATGAAGGAAGGCTGTTGGATTTTCCAATGCTAACAAGTAGTAAGATAAAACAAATAACATGTTACTTTATCTAAATATATAAATCTGTAATGTAATAAAAACACAAGTCTGTTTTGATTTAATGGTCAGAAGCTGTCTATCCTATATGACAAAAGAAAATCACAAACATGACACTTGTAAATCATTTTTTTTTTATGAGTAATATAATTTTCTCTCAAACAAATTAGGAAAAAGAAATTTGTCTGGTCATGTAATCTCAAAATGTCTGTCCACATGAGGCGACCCGCTCTGTGTCAAATAAAACCACTTTAATTAAGACAAAATATATCGCTCATTCGTAGAGCTGGACATTTTAATAAGGATCAAATGACCGAGTTCAGCTTTGAGAATGAAACTGACCTGTGTGTTCCTCAGTTTCCTCTTGTTTCACACTGAATGTTTCTTCAATCTTCACGTCTTCACTCTCCTCTTTAATAAACGCCATCTTTATGTCTTCACTCTCCTTTTTTATAAAAGCCATCTTTATAATACTGTGTCACGTGGTCTCAGATCTTCACCAGGAGTTTTTCCTCTGTTTATGAACACTTCGTCCTGTTTAATATGAGAATAATTAACAGAAAGAAAAACACTCTAAACTAAATCTCTGAGAGCGTCTCAATCAGATCTAGTTCAGTAGTTCAGTTCACTGGTAAGAGAGTCAGTCAGAGAGAGAGTTAATGGACTTAAATGATCTGATTAGACTAAAAACACTCTAAACTAAATCTCTGAGAGCGTCTCAATCAGATCTAGTTCAGTAGTTCAGTTCACTGGTAAGAGAGTCAGTCAGAGAGAGTTAATGGACTTAAATGATCTGATTAGACTAAAAACACTCTAAACTAAATCTCTGAGAGCGTCTCAATCAGATCTAGTTCAGTAGTTCAGTTCACTGGTAAGAGAGTCAGTCAGAGAGAGAGTTAATGGACTTAAATGACCTGATTAGACTAAAAACACTCTAAACTAAATCTCTGAGAGCGTCTCAATCAGATCTAGTTCAGTAGTTCAGTTCACTGGTAAGAGAGTCAGTCAGAGAGAGAGTTAATGGACTTAAATGACCTGATTAGACTAAAAACACTCTAAACTAAATCTCTGAGAGCGTCTCAATCAGATCTAGTTCAGTAGTTCAGTTCACTGGTAAGAGAGTCAGTCAGAGAGAGAGTTAATGGACTTAAATGATCTGATTAGACTAAAAACACTCAAATCTAACATAAGAAGCTGATTAGTAAAAGTTATCATTAATGTGAGATAAAGCATTAAATTGTTACATTCAATAATCAAACATTAATTTAACCGTTCTGGTTAAAACTATGAGAGTGCGTGAAGAGTTTGCACACAAACCTTTCTTCTTCAGCCGAATCACAACAGATGCAGCGCAGCCTTATGACGTCACACCAACAGACCAAAATAAAAGTCCTGTTCACGCGCTGAAATCACAGAAGTGCAAATATAAAACCTTTGTTTGCGTGTAAACAGGACTTTTATTGAATTCTTGGTAAAATACATATTTACATTTTAGTGAATGAGGTGATAAAAATAACTGCCAAGAAAGAGTTTGAACCACAATTAATATGTGAGATTCTGTTCATGGCTAAACACTAATGTGTGTGTGTGTGCAGAAACCGTTTAAGGGGTCAGGAACTTTTTTCAATAACAAAACAAATTAAGTTTGATGCCTTTTTTTTTTAGAAAGAGCTTTATCAAAGACAATTAATAATTTGGATAATAATGTATTGAGAATGTATAATAATATTGATTAATCCTTTTCTTAAACAACTGTTAAAATGGATGAAATGTGAAGTTTATCATTTTAACTTTTTGTTTTGAGGATGTTACCATAGACATTTCTTTAGACAATAAAAAATACAACAATGATAGACATAGTTTCTTTTAAACACGTTGCTACATGTAATTCGAATATAAGAATTTTCTTAAATAATTCGAACTGCTGATTCTATTTCTATAAAATGTTAGTTGCTGCTATTATAGTTAGTAGAATCTCTAAAATAAATCTCGAAATAGTGTTACCGTTTATGAGTCTAAACCCATTTTTAACAGTCACTTGTCACCACCTGGTGGTGTAGGATGTAATTGATACAATCATTATGTGAAGGTTCATGTTATTTTCAAAATGTGATTTACTCTATTTTGATCACTTCAGTGTTTATATCCAAACTATAAACATTTATCCCAGTACCTCTGTGTAGAGGTCTGCACGGGCTTTAAACTGAAGCCCGAACCCGGCCCGTACCCGCGATCATTTAACCCGACCCGACCCGACAATTACATTTACATATTAAGCCCGAACCCGAGGTCCATTCTGTTTCTCACAGCAAATACCATTTTTTCACGTCTGCTGTCTGTCTGTATTGTGACTGAAATAGCGCGCGAGAGCGGTACATGCGCTCATGCGCAAATCATATGATAAAATAAAACAAAAATTATCATTATCATTATATTTGAGAGAGAGAGCCTGTGTGTCTGCACATATTGCACATCTGCGCACGTACTTTCTCTCTCTCGCGTGCCGGTCACCACAACACAGCAAGCAGGCAAAGCACACGGCACGCAAACTAGCTATATATAGCCTATTTAGTTTTTCTTAGTTAAACCCGAACCCGACCCGAACCCGAGGCTGTTCATTAAACATTAACCCGAACCCGACCCGAGCCCGACGGGTCCTGAAAAATGTGCGGGTTTCGGGTCGGGTTCGGGTTAATGTTTAATGAACAGCCTCGGGTTCGGGTCGGGTTCGGGTTAATGTTTAATGAACAGCCTCGGGTAGCAGACCTCTACCTCTGTGACAATATGAATATTTGTAATAACAATGTTGTTGAAGAGACCGTTTGTGAAGCTGTAAGAACTTACACAGCTCGCCCCCTTTTTGCCTAAGAAGGTTGGTAAGATTGGATGGGTGTTTAAATCAAGATTTAACACTCTAAACTAGACCCTGAGGAAGATTGTGGAGAAGGACCGATTCCAGACCTTGGGGGACCTGCGGAAGCAGTGGACTGAGTCTGGAGTAGAAACATCCAGAGCCACCGTGCACAGGCGTGTGCAGGAAATGGGCTACAGGTGCCGCATTCCCCAGGTCAAGCCACTTTTGAACCAGAAACAGCGGCAGAAGCGCCTGACCTGGGCTACAGATAAGCAGCACTGGACTGTTGCTCAGTTTTGCATGTCATTCGGAAATCAAGGTGCCAGAGTCTGGAGGAAGACTGGGGAGAAGGAAATGCCAAAATGCCTGAAGTCCAGTGTCAAGTACCCACAGTCAGTGATGGTCTGGGGTGCCATGTCAGCTGCTGGTGTTGGTCCACTGTGTTTTATCAAGGGCAGGGTCAATGCAGCTAGCTATCAGGAGATTTTGGAGCACTTCATACTTCCATCTGCTGAAAAGCTTTATGGAGATGAAGATTTCATTTTTTCAGCACGACCTGGCACCTGCTCACACTGCCAAAACCACTGGTAAATGGTTTACTGACCATGGTAGTACTGTGCTCAATTGGCCTGCCAACTCTCCTGACCTGAACCCCATAGAGAATCTGTGGGATATTGTGAAGAGAAAGTTGAGAGACGCAAGACCCAACACTCTGGATGAGCTTAAGGCCGCTATCGAAGCATCCTGGGCCTCCATAACACCTCAGCAGTGCCACAGGCTGATTGCCTCCATGCCACGCCACATTGAAGCAGTCATTTCTGCAAAAGGATTCCCGACCAAGTATAGAGTGCATAACTGAACATAATTATTTGAAGGTTGACTTTTTTTTTGTATTAAAAACACTTCTTTTATTGGTCGGATGAAATATGCTAATTTTTTTAGATAGGAATTTTGGGTTTTCATGAGCTGTATGCCAAAATCATCAGTATTAAAACAATAAAAGACCTGAAATATTTCAGTTGGTGTGCAATGAATCTAAAATATATGAAAGTTTAATTTTTATGATTACATTATGGAAAATAATGAACTTTATCACAATATGCTAATTTTTTGAGAAGGACCTGTATATACAGATTATAAAACTATGAGGTGAATAAATATGTAATTATATAAAAACACTACACACGCACGCACACACATACACCTAAAGAAAAACATACAAATAAACAAATTATTAATACAGATATATAGATAATAACCAATAATGTAAATAAATATGTAGCTATATACAAACACTAACAATACACACACATCTAGGTATATAAACACTTACAAATGTTCATGAAAGCTCATTAAAATGTATAATTAAATTTCAGGTACCACGACGGTCCAGGTGTCAAATAAAATTATCTCCACCAAGGGGAAGCGCCAGGTCGGTGCAGTGACTTCTGGGGAGAGGGGGACATTGGTCACCGTTGCCCTGGCTGTTAATACACAAGGCAATTGCATTCCCCCGTACTTCATCTTTCCCAGGAAGAAGTTCCAGGACCACTTTGTTAGGAGTGGTCCCATCGGCTCTACTGGTTCTGCTAATAGTTCAGGGTGGATGCAGGATGTAGACTTTCTTGTCTTTCTCCAGCCCTTTGCCAGACACACCCGAGTAAACCCGGAGTCGAAGGTGCTGCTCCTCTTAGATAATCATTGGTCACACCTTTCTGTGGCAGCAATTGACTTTTGTCGGTCAAACGGGATAGTCCTACTATCTTTCACACCCCACTGCTCACATCGTCTCCAGCCGCTCGACAGGAGTGTCTTCGGTCCCCTGAAGCGATATCTAAACACAGCAGCAGATCACTGGATGAGAACACACCCTGGAAAAACTTTGACCATCTATGACATTCCAATCCTAGTGGCCACAGCTCTGCCACGAGCAGCAACACCCAGCAACATCACATCTGGCTTTGTGTGCACTGGCATCTGCCCCTTCAACCCAGAAATTTTTTAATGAGCAAGACTTCTCACCTGCCTATGTCACTGACCGCCCAGTTGCTTCACAAGTACCATGTGCTCCCACACCACATCCCAACACACACCAGAGCCTGATTGAGGGAGGACTGCTGCCAGAGTATCCTGCTGGTTCAACCAGGGACACCTGTTTAGAGTCTGCCATCCCTGACCACCCAGCTGTCTATTCAGGTAAGATAAAATAAGAAAGAACTTGGTTAATCTTGGCTAATTAATTTTTGCAAAATAATAACTAAAACAGAATTGTGCACATGATATTAATATGATTGTTTCTGTGTCTTCTGATTAAGCCGTCCCTCCTGAAGAAGGGGGAGGAGTTATGCTTGAGGAAAGGAACACTAGTCTAGGCCTGAATTCCAGGACTTCTATCCAGGCATTCATTCCAGAAGCTGTACGTCCCTTTCCTAAGGCTGGTCCGAGAAAGGACACAAAACAGAGAGGCAAAAGGAGGTGAGTGGCGTTTGGTTTTAGCTTTTTCCTGAGCAATTTCTTTATGCATGCTGCTAACATGTGGAGAGAGGATGAGTGTAAGAGCCAATTTAATATTTCAATAATTTGTATATTAGTATTGTTTGTTTGTAGTGTTGATTTTGCAAGCACTAACTGAAGGTGCAAGCACTAAACTAGGTGTTATCTTTCTTTGAATTTTGATATTTCCTGTATTTTCTGATGTATAATTTCTGTTCTGTTTCTTTAATGGTTACGCCCACTGGTGGGCGGAAGATTGAACTTGAAGTAGTTTTGTGCACAGAAGAAAAAGGAGAAACAGTTTTCTTACCGTTGGGTTAGTCATTAATGGATAAAACTCGTGTTTAAACGTTTAAGGTAACACAAGTTAAAGGTTTAACAAGTGAAATCATAGGCTACATGAGCCAACAGGATTTTGTATATTTTTGTAATTTTATGTTTGATTAAACTCGCACTTGTTTACGGATTGTTGACTGACTTTTGTGACGAGTAAGAACAATTTTTTTCTGCTAACACCAGTGAAGTGAACCTAGGACTTTGCATTTACAATGAGCAATTACTGCCTGTAAATTTATAGAAATGTTGACAACAATTTTTCTCACTTTGAATGTTGCAGGTCAACAGCGATCCTCACGGACTCTCCGGTGAGGGCAGCTCTGGAGGAGGAGCAACAGAAGAGGATCCAGAAGAAGCCGTCTGCTCCAAAGAAAAGGCTCCTCACCATCGAAAACACTGCACCCACAGTTTCTTCGGACAAGGATGAGGAATGCCTTGTGTGTAAGGAAACATTCAGCTCATCCACTAGGTGTCTCTATGCAGGGGCCAGAAATGGCACTCTGGGCTTTTGAAGTTAAATTTGACATTTTTTTTGTTTGTTTGTTCATTTTGGGTAGCAGCAATTAACAGCGGCCAAATTTGACCCCGTGGGTTTTCCAGGGTTAAGTTGAACTCCTGGTTGACCAACCCATTTTTGATTATCAGTTGCAGTTATTAATCTGGAACAATACTCTTGCTCATCGTTTTCAGTGATGTTGTGCAGTCTGAGGATGGAAGTTTTGTCTTCAATGTATTCAACCCGGCCTTTATACTATATCTATTTGTTAACCAATCCAATGTCAGTGAAAATTGACAGTCTGCGAGTGTTTCTGATTGGCGGGCAGCAGCTTTAAAAAACACAATAAAAGCTTCAAACTACAGCTCTAAAACAACTGTGACTCACCAGAAGTCAAGAGCAGAGAGATTAGAGAAAGAGGAAGAGTCATTCTGGCACTGACCACCACAGCACTATAAACAAACATAGATACACACATCCACTTCATACACTCCAAAACTAGCAATAAAGCGTCTGAAATGGTTTGTTGTTGTCTTTGGTTAGTAGAAAAAGACTCTCCACACCCAAACGCCTGATAAGATCAGGGGAGGAATGGAGGTGTTGCACTGCTGAACTGTGCTTGCATTGCTCATGAATGTGAAGAATTTGCCCCACTCGATCGGCCCCTCACAATTCTCTCAACATATCAAAAATACAATATATCAAAAATAAAAAGAAATTAAGCCCCAAACAAGCCGACTGAACAGCAGTGCTCAATGTACAGATACACTAGGATTGCAGAACTGGCCCTGAGCATGCATGTCAAGGTGTGTGTGTGTGTGTGTGTGTGTGAGTATATTTCCGCTTATGAATGGTGTTTTGTGTTGTAAGTGTTAGTTGCACAGTTCGATGTCTTGATGACAGGGTTACGGGATTCCCGCTTACAGCACTGTGGCTCAAGGCCAGCCATTTTCACCGTCATGATGGATGACAGCGTTCTGTCCAGAGCCAAACTGTTCCTAGTTTTGGATTTTTCAAACCCACCATGGAGAACTCTCTCTGCTGACCCTTTGGTGCCCAGAATGAAATAATAATCTTTTGCTTTTTCCCTGACATCTTTGAAACAGACAAATGCAATGATTAATGTATGCATTGCCAGTGTAAAACATTACTGAAATGATAGCCAGAGCGCTCTGCTTTCAGAGATGTAGTCTTTACATAGCTGGAAAGAGCATTAATACAGAAGAATTTGAAATAAAATAATGAAATACATATCTAGGCCTTTCCTTTGTTTCAGGCAGTTAAAGCTAAGCTAAAGCTTCTGGTTGCAAAGCAGTTGAAGAGTTTTTGACTGCATCAATAATAATGTAGCATGAATTTGTCTATATTCCCCAACATCACTATACTGTATATAATGTACATACTTTTTTCTTTGTATGGAGACATGCCTAAACACCTTAATTTGGTGAAACATATTGTCTTGACAATGATTAGATACTGAAATGCAATACAATGAAAGAGTGTAAGCTTTGTTTACCTATGTGCCTCCTCTCTACTGCACAAGTTTTTTAAGCACATTTTATCAAACTAGGTGTTGTAGTATGACCAGTAGGAGACCATTGATGTGTAAACTGAATTTGGTGACACTACAGTGTGTAACATTGAAGTTAATGACTATTTTTGTGGTAGTACTTTTTGGATTTTGCACTTTGCAGACGGTCTCATAGAGATGGATTTATATTATAAGGCTCGTTTAGAGGAAAATGAGCAAAATGATAAAAATTAAACTTTCATATATTTTAGATTCATTGCCAACAACTGAAATATTTCAGGTCTTTTATTGCTTTAATACTGATGATTTTGGCATACAGCTCATGAAAACCCAAAATTCCTGTCTCAAAAAATTAGCATATTTCATCCGACCAATAAAAGAAATGTTTTTAATACAAAAAAAGAGTCAACCTTCAAATAATTATGTTCAGTTATGCACTCAATAGTCAATACTTGGTCGGGAATCCTTTTGCAGAAATGACTGCTTCAATGCGGCGTGGCATGGAGGCAATCAGCCTGTGGCACTGCTGAGGTGTTATGGAGGCCCAGGATGCTTCGATAGCAGCCTTAAGCTCATCCAGGGTGTTGGGTCTTGCGTCTCTCAACTTTCTCTTCACAATATCCCACAGATTCTCTATGGGGTTCAGGTCAGGAGAGTTGGCAGGCCAATTGAGCACAGTAATACCATGGTCAGTAAACCATTTACCAGTAGTTTTGGCACTGTGAGCAGGTGCCAGGTCGTGCTGAAAAATGAAATCTTCATCTCCATAAAGCTTTTCAGCAGATGGAAGCATGAAGTGCTCCAAAATCTCCTGATAGCTAGCTGCATTGACCCTGCCCTTGATTAAACACAGTGCACCAACACCAGCAGCTGACATGGCACCGCAGACCATCACTGACTGTGGGTACTTGACACTGGACTTCAGGCATTTTGGCATTTCCTTCTCCCCAGTCTTCCTCCAGACTCTGGCACCTTGATTTCCGAATGACATGCAAAACTGAGCAACAGTCCGGTGCTGCTTCTCTGTAGCCCAGGTCAGGCCCTTCCGCCGCTGTTTCTGGTTCAAAAGTGGCTTGACCTGGGGAATGCGGCACCTGTAGCCCATGTCCTGCACACGTCTGTGCACGGTGGCTCTGGATGTTTCTACTCCAGACTCAGTCCACTGCTTCCGCAGGTCCCCCAAGGTCTGGAATCGGTCCTTCTCCACAATCTTCCTCAGGGTCCGGTCACCTCTTCTCGTTGTGCAGCGTTTTTTGCCACACTTTTTCCTTCCCACAGACTTCCCACTGAGGTGCCTTGATACAGCACTCTGGGAACAGACTATTTGTTCAGAAATTTCTTTCTGTGTCTTACCCTCTTGCTTGAGGGTGTCAATGATGGCCTTCTGGACAGCAGTCAGGTCGGCAGTCTTACCCATGATTGCGGTTTTGAGTAATGAAACAGGCTGGGAGTTTTTAAAAGCCTCAGGAATCTTTTGCAGGTGTTTAGAGTTAATTAGTTGATTCAGATGATTAGGTTAATAGCTCGTTTAGAGAGCCTTTTCATGATATGCTAATTTTTTGAGACAGGAATTTGGGGTTTTCATGAGCTGTATGCCAAAATCATCAGTATTAAAACAATAAAAGACCTGAAATATTTCAGTTGGTGTGCAATGAATCTAAAATAAATGAAAGTTTAATTTGTATCATTAATGGAAAATAATGAACTTTATCACAATATGCTAATTTTTTGAGAAGGACCTGTATATCTCAATATTTTCAATGTTTTGTTGATAATTAGATGATATTTTACTGATTGTGTTTTTGTGCTGGTGCCATGTAACCTGACTCCGCCAGATGGATTTGCTCCGCACATCCATCTGGAAACCTTCCGTTGAAGTAGTTTTGGTAAGGGGCGAAAATACTGGTTAGCTGATTGGCCTATGTTGGTGATAGACGGGCCAAATCAACCAATCAGATCAACGAAGCATATGACGTACTAACAGAGCGTATCTTTTCCTCTGAGAAAGGCCTCCAGAGCAGTGTTTTGCTCTTCTTTCAGTGAAGAAATACTCTGTAATTCCGATAAAACTTGCTCGATAGCCACGCTGATGCTAGTTTCATCCGCTGAAGCCGACATGTTCTTTAGACTGAACTGTCGCGCTTCTCGTTGCGTCACACCTCAACCCGCCTCAAAGCCAACGCTGATTGGACGTTCGTTTGGTGAACTGCTCCCAAATTTTCTTTAACGGAAAGTATCCAGACTGATCTGCGAGTGAAACCTTGAAAGCTCGCGAGATCAGGATGGTCTCACGAGGCTAGGTGCCATGGCTGGTTTAGGCCTGTTGTTGACAGCAGACTCACAAAGATAATCATATTTTTAATATTCTATGCAGTGGTCAGTTAACAGCAGGGACCAAAAATATTTTTTTTATTAATTTTTTATTAATTTAATTTGCCACCTTAAATTGATTTCCAGGGGCATTTTCACCTATATATGGACATTTTTTCTAAACTTATTTAGAGTTATGAGTCACCTTTTATGTCAAATACTAACATTCAAATTAATCAGTAATTATACTTATTTATACAATAATACTTAATTATACAATAATTATACAGTACCACTGTTAGTCAAATTAATTAATTCAATCAAAATACATCTTTGCAATGCAGTCTAGAGGTGACATAGAAGCGGCATTAATATATTTACACTCCATTTACAATTGCATAAATAAAGCTATGAGATTTTTTTAAAATCAATATTTAAATATGAAATGATTTCTAATTGTAACGTTTTAATTAAAGGGTAGGCTACTTTAAATATGAAACTAAAACCGCCAGTAGGCGGCGGCAAGTCACAGTCTTAATAAGTGAGTTGAGGGAGTTCATTCAACCGATTTGTTCAAATGGCTTATTCATTCGGGAAAGAAGCAAGTGATTCTTTCAAAACGCGGATTTCAGTCAAGAAATCATCGCTGTCTGTTGCATTGAGACTCTGCTACGGTTTCAATTTTGAAATTCTAGTCGGCGAAATAAAAGGAAAACAAACAATATTGACAATATTGTGTCTAAAAAGGAACTCCCAATATTAACTTATTGTTAATTTAACTTTTGTATAACATCAATATCACAGTTGCAATTGTGCACGGGAAAACGGCACTCTTGCTGATGTGATATTCTAATATAAGAACATAATATGATATAAATATAAGACATAAACTAATTTGGGGACATAGCCTACCTATGAACCGCACACAGCAGTGAAAGGACGATAGACAAACGCGATGTCAGCTCACAGTGCATTGTATACAGTTAAAACATTGATTACAATATCATAATAGACAATACACGTCGCACACCCGATACCCACATAAAGAATGAACTTGCAACTGAACTGACATTTACCAGCTTTCTCCTTCTCTCCTCTCTCGCGTGCAGGAGACAGGCGTTATTCTGCCGCGATTTCCACGAATGTGATGCGAATTGTCACGTGAACAAGCAAATCCACAAAGATAGAATAATAAAAAAAGAATACGCATACAACGACAGCAAAAAACAGTTTTGTAAAAATTATTTCACACTCCACATTTAGGGGGGCCACTAGGGGGGCCAAGCTTGTTGTAACAGGGGCACGGGCCCCCCTGGCCCCCCCTCTAGAACCGCCACTGCTAGTGAGAACAGGGTGTTGGGGGGGATCACTTTATTTTATCTTTTTCATCAAACCGCAGTTTTTGCAAGTTCCCGCAATTTCATCGCATAAAATTGAATAAATATCCTGCATATTCTATCACATTTTTAAAGAAAACGGGCCGCATAATCAAGGATTTTTGCCTGCAACAATCACAAAAAAAAAACGCCACATTTTTCTGGAAGGACTGGACATCTGTCAAGCTGACACTGCTGTAACAGTGGATATCAACAATGAGGACCATAGTTATGCAGATTCAACTGCTATATGTGCAAAACATGACTGCTTTCCGGAAGATCACAGCTACAACCTAGAGTCTCAGTGGACTTTGAAATCAGGACACACACACAAAAAAACAAGAACAACAGAAAAAAGCTTAGAAGGCAATGCAGGCGTTTAAAGAAAAAAGTCATAACTCCTTTTGAAAAACTGGTTCTATTAGTTTACTGATAAAGTTCTGGTTTAACAGGTTTAAGTTCGGAAGATAACTCCACATTCCTTTATGAAAATACACGTTTAAAGGAGTTTCAAAGTAACTTCTGCTCAAGACAGTTCAAGTTCAGTGGAGGAACAAGCAACACCACATCGTCATTATTCATGGTTAGTAAATACTACTTTATAAAATATAATGATAGATATAGGTTTAAAAGTGTCATGTATCCATTCACATTGATCTAGACTTAATAAACAGCATTGACATATTGTTTATACAGTTTTTTTGATTGCGTACAAAACTCAAAGCGATTCTTTGCTTTGCAGATCTAAACAACACAGCTTTTTTGATGCCTCATATTTCTCTGTTCTCTTCATAAATAACCATATTCATCTCACAACCTTTATTACAACTCATTTAGATTAGGACTGTCACAATATCAGATTTTTCAGTACACGATTGTCATGGCCAAAATAATTCATGATAAAAATATATTGTGATATCTATAGAAATCTTAGAAAACTAAATGCTATCAGTCAAAGTAAGCTTTATTTATTTCATTTTATGAATTTATTTACTTGACTAATGAATCACACAATTGTATACAAAAGGAAATGCTAACCATTTTAGCCTAGCACTAGCAGGGCTGCCAACTTTTGAGTTTAGCTTGGTGTGAGAATTATGGAGCGCAAAAACAGTATTTTGTGTTTGAATTTTGTAATAAAATGGATAGAATTTGAAAGCTGAGACTTTGTTTCATATCATAGTAACCTGCTCTGTCTCGTCTGTCAATATCAGTGTCTTTGCTCTGTGATTTTTCACTGCGTGAGAATATGGTTGTGTGGCAAGCACAACCATATTGTGTGAGAACAGTGTCAATAGCGTGAGTCTCACACTGAATGCCTGAGAGTTGGCAGCCCTGGCACAAGTCTAGACTAGTAATTCAACTATTCTCCCCAAATCACAGAAGAGAACACCAGTTATTTTGCCGCCATGAGATCTATTATTAATTATTATATGTCAAGACATGGAAAAGAAATACATTTTACAGGAGAGATGGTTTTCATTTGAGTCAGTACACAAAGGTTGTGGATTTATATCCTGACCAAAGGAAGTAGTGATGTATGTCTCGAGACCACTTTTACGTGGTCTCGGTCTTGTCACGGCCTTGACGGTTTTGGTCTCGGTCTTGTCTAGATTTCGATGTCTCAGACCAACACAGTGGTCGGGGGATTTAGCAATACAATACTACAATATCCACGACGATATCCGCAACGTATTGAAGCGCGCGTCCGAGTGAAGACAGTGCGGTGTGCGCGAGCCACACGAGAAAACACCGTATCCGCGCCACTGATCGCAGCGCCAACGAGCACTTTGATCACTTGATTTAAAAAACACACATCATGTACAGTTTTTGATCTATTAATGTTTAGTAAAACACATATCATTGACATGATGGGTTTTAACTTCATTCAGGAGATTTGGGGTAACTGCACAACTGACAGATGACTGTGTGTGTGTGTGTGTGTGTGTGTGTGTGTGTGTGTGTGTGTGTGTGTAACCATAGCGACAAAACGAACAACTTTCGGATCCTGCACTTAATTAGTTTTTAAAAATATAATTATGTATTTTAAAGTTGCAGAATGGATTCAGTTGGAGACTTTGAAATCAGCAGAGATAGGCTGGCAATGCAAAACAAAATCTTACAAGGTATTGCTTAGCTTCAACACTAGTCTGTTTTTCCCCCCTCCGGTCTCGACTTGGTCTGTCTTGGTCTTGTCTTGGTCTCGATACCCTCTGGTCTTGGTAGTGGCTTGGTCTCGGTTTAGGCGGTCTTGACTACAAGTCTAAAAGGAACTTACAAATATTCTTACAAGGTAGATAAACATGTGTTCATGTTTAAAATTGAATGTATATTTCATGCTACACAATCCTCCTTCCTTAAAGAGAATACTTCAGTCAACATATGCGTCAGTGGAAACTATGCTAGATGGCAGTCACATTCCTCTGTGGTAAAAACTCCTGTCACTCCTCTACAAGTCCTCGGCATGTGATCCTCACACACACACTTGCTGTGCGGATATATGAATGCTTATAAAAATGTTATAGCCATGAATAAAGGCTTTTTTTTTATTCTCGAGTGCCTTGGCCTTATATGATTTTTGCAAGTTGAACTATCCCACAAAGAGCCCCGAGATACTGACTTTATACTCCAGTTTGCATCTTGTTCAAACAAATTTTTGATGGCCGCTTTCGTCACGTGAATTCTGAAAAAAGGCTTTGTTACGTCACAACTATTTCCAGATATTTTAAAATTTCAATGGTTCGCTGTTGGGGGCTGATCCCAATAAACCTGTGTTTATGATTTTTACCTGATCTCAGATCAGTTTTGTAAACATTTTAATGAAACGTTTGTGTAATTTGGTGATGGACAGCCCTGCCATTCAACAATCTAAACTATGTTTCTTATACAACAACATTACTCGCTGCTTAACTACCGTAGTATGACGCATCATCGAAGAAAACTAGCTAATTCTAGTTAATGATAAACCTGCCAGACGACTCGTTTAGAATAAGAGTAACAGTACTAGAGCATATACTGCCTTAATGTTGAGACAACAAATGGCAAAAGTGTAAAATGGAAAAGTTAAAAACAGAATATGGGGTGGTAAAGAAATAGATTTTCACATTGACTTTTGGAAATTACAGGGTGAAACTTGTGCTAAATGCAATTTTGAACATTTGACAATATCAAATGCTTACAGATGTGTCTTTACTGTGGCTGATTATTCCTGGCACAACAAACTGCTGTTCACGAGCAGTGTATGTCACGACAGAAATTATTCTCATTAACATTATAGTTCATGGCATTTGACTGCATACAACAGTACTGATTATAGTTATCAATTTGCTCTTAATGTAAATTCTGAAGGGAATAAGTGAGTTCTTCCTGGTGCTTGGAGAGAAGAACTTAGTAAGCAAGTCTAATCCGGATGTGTGAATCTTTCAGATGTGACAAAAACTCTTCTTACAATGAGAAATTGAAACACTCATTGTTCTAATGACGCACACTTTGTTTGTGGTAACAAAGCTTATCTATTCTTCTTTTGTAAGGCATTTTAAGTATGTTATTTGGTTGATCTATTACTGGAAATGTGAGTAATGTCAGAGGATAGGTGTCAGGGATGACACAAAAGGATCCAAAAGCAAAGGTAATTCAATGCAAAGTCTTTAATGTCCAACAAAAATGAGCTATAAGAAAGATAGCTCAGAACTAGAACTAAAAAGGTGCTCTCCAAGTAGACAGCTTCACAGAGGATACTTTGTCGGGAGAGATATCGATGAACAGAAAATACTCTCAGAGTGAATGGTCCTTGAAGTAGGTACACTGTAAACCCCAATGTTATCATTAATAAAGAAATCAAGTTATCATAACTTAACATTACTTGCAATAGCAAGTTTTTGCATCAAAAATTAAACAGTTGTGTTTAATGTACTCATTTGGCAGCAACAATCTTTCAGATTAAGATTTTAAGTTTTATGAACTCAAAATTTCAAGTTATTTAAATGATTCGCTATATGTCTGTTTAATATGATTGGCCGAAATTCTGCCTTGACAACACGCTGATTGGTCGATACACAAGGCAGTATTTTTTTTGTTCATCGTGAATTTGTTGATGCAGGCAGCAGGCCAGAGGGACTGACACTGCATAAAACAGTCATTTAGGGGTTAATCGGCCCGTTCATCACGTACAGACATTTCAGGCTTCGCATTTGGAACGAGACTTTCAATTCCTGACACCTGTAAATGGAATCTTTTTTTAATCGACGACGACTGTCTCGACACTCGAGCCTGTTCTCCCCCCTCCCCCGCAGCAGCCCCTCTGACTCACTGCAGTTCTTATTGTGCGCGCAGAGCGTCCGGTATTTTCTGAGTCTGAGAAAACGTATGGTAAGAGTGAATTCATACAACTATTTTAAATACCATGTTTGCCAGAACATAACATCACAATTTGTTCAATGTTGTAACAGTTTTTTAAACTGTATTTTCTAGCCCGACGTTGTTTTCGAGCCGTTTATTCCCGCCCCTGCTCCATTCAAATCTTGCGCGCTGATAGCGCCCGGTATTTTCTGTGAGATTTACATCAGACTAAGGTAAGTGTGAATTAATAAAATCATTGTAAATAACATGTTTACCATAACACAACGGCAAAGTTTTTAAATGTCATATTTTTTTCTGAACCGTATTTTCTAGCCCATTGCCTTCAGTTACTGCGTGCACTGACAGCGTCCTGTGTTTCCTTTCCAGACATAAATATCAGACGAAGGTAAGTGCAAATAAAAACCTTTTCATAAAACCTTTTTAAATAGAGTATTTAACAAAACATAATATTGAGTGTTGTTGATTTAAATTGAGTGCGTTTATGTTTGAGTTGTTAACGTATTCTCCTTTGACAAATCAGCAGACACTTCCTTCTCAACTGTCCTCAGAGGCTTCAGAAACAGTAATGCTGCGTTCCAGGCAGGTTTTTGAGCACGTAAATCACGACTTCAAACCACGACTCACGACTTTGTAGCATTCCAGGCCAGTCACGCCAAACTACCTGAGCGCAATATACATACTTATTTTTTCAGACACATAACATTGTAATACATAATCGTGTGTGTATATACATACTTATTGTTTCAGACACATAACATTGTAATACATAATCGTGTGTGTATTATTATCATTATTATTATATTATTATTAAATTGACTGCAACGTTATTGTCCTAAAGTGTATTCTCACTGTGTACCGCCTGCAGAAACACTGCATCCGTAGGGGCTGCCATTGTTGTTTTGTATGGTTTTGCGGGCTATGTGACGTCAGAACTCGTAACTGGGAGTACATCGATCTAGTACGAGTTCACGGGTGGGAAGTCACGGGTTTGACTGCCGTTCCAGTGCACTTTCACGGGTATAAGGTTGGAAAAACACGGGTTACAGGTTGCCTGGAACGCGGCATAACTCACTGAAGGAAGAACTGCTGCTGACTTTTGATTCGTGTGAGGCAAAGAAGGCAGAAAAGGTGTTTTTTAGCAACATACTTAAAATGATATCATAATTGTTAAAGTGCAGTGTAAATTTCACTCCTTTTGTTTGTTTCTGTACTGATGACTGCCACTAGGGGGCACTAATGCAATGAGTAAGGCAAGTGCAACGAGAAAGAAGGAGAATAAAGCAACGCACATGGAGTGTGGAACGAATGCATTTGTGTTGGTGGTCTGTGTTACAATGTAAATGAAACATGGTACCAGGAGAAATCGATTAAAAGTTATAAGATGAGTATAAATAGCATTCGGCAGCCAAACGAGCTGAATCTGAGCGGAAATGTCCATGCAAACTGGAAATCCTTCAAACAGAGCTTTGAGCTGTACCTGTTAGCGACGGGGCTGGAGAGGGATGATGACCGCAGGAAGATTGCACTGCTTCTCACGGTGGCGGGCCGATCCGCGATAGATGTCTACAACACGTTCCAGTTCTCTGAGGAGGAGAAAGATAAGTACGATGTTGTTATGACAAAGTTTGAAGGATATTGTACACCAAAGAAAAACGAAACGTACGAACGCTATGTTTTTCGTAATCGGATGCAGAAAGAAGGAGAGACTATTGAACAGTACGTGACAGATTTACGTCTGAAAAGCCAATCATGCAGCTTTGAGAGTTTGTCTGATTCGATGATCAGGGATCAAATAGTCATTGGCCTTCTAGATAAGAAAGTAAGAAGACAGTTACTCGGAGAGACTGAATTGACTTTGGACAAAGCAATTCGAATCTGCCAAGCGTCAGAGAGAGCGAACGTGCAACTCAAATCATTCGACGCGGGAAGTGAGTCTGCAGCAGCAATGGATGCCGTGCACGAACGCACAAAGAGAACTGTTAAAGAAAAACACTGCAAACCGAGAAGAAAAGAGAGCAAGGACTGTAATAGATGTGGTACCAACCATGCACCACAGAAATGCCCAGCTTATGGCAAAGACTGTCGCAAGTGTGGGGGGAAAAATCATTTTGCAAGATGCTGCTTGACTAAAAAGAAAGTTCGAGTATTAGCTAAGGACGCCAGTGACAGCGAAGAGGACGAGCAGTTCTTTGTGGAGGCTGTGGTGGATGAAGTGAGCACCAAGGACGAGTGGATAGCTCATCTAGATGTCAATGGAGTGACTGTACCCTTTAGACTGGACACCGGCGCACAGGTGAACCTTCTGCCAACGAAAGATTTCTACAGATTGAGGAAAAAGCCGAAAGTTCAAGACAAAAAGATAAATATACGAACTTACAATGATGAGCCGATTCCCACAAAAGGGGTATGTAGGATCACACTTACAGCAAAGACAGGACAGACTGTAAATGTAATGTGTGTACTGGTAGAGGGAAACAGACAGCCTATACTTGGGCTGAAGGCCTGTGAAAATTTGGGGCTCATAAAGAGAGTTCATGTGATTAACAGTAAAGCAGTTACACAGAGTGACTCAGTTGAGAAACAGAATGAGATGGTAACTACTGTTAACGAGATAGTTAAACACTACCAAGATGTATTTGAGGGAGTGGGCTGTTTACCAGGCAAACACAAAATACAGCTGAAGGAAAATCCTCAAGCAGTCATACATCCAGCCAGAAAAGTGCCAGTAGCTCTCAAAGAAAGGCTGAGATCTGAATTACAATCCTTGATTGAAAAGGATATAATAAAAAAAATAGAGGAACCAACAGATTGGGTAAATTCTCTGGTAATTGTAGAGAAAAAAAACGGTGATCTTAGACTTTGTATAGATCCAAGAGATTTAAATAAGTGGATCAGAAGAGAGCATTACAAGTTGCCAACAAAGACTGACATAACGAGTGCAATGTCAGGTGCACGTTATTTCTCCAAACTCGATGCATCATCAGGATTTTACCAAATTGTCCTGGATGAAGAAAGTGCTAAACTGTGTACTTTCAACACACCCTTTGGGCGACACTGTTTCCTTCGCTTACCTTTTGGTATCTGTTCAGCGCCAGAGGTCTTTCATAGAACAGTGCAACAGCTGTTTGATGGCATGGAAGGTGTGGGAGTTTTCCTGGACGACATAATAATATGGGGAAAAACGCAAAATGAACATGACAAGACTCAGTGAAGTGTTAAAACAAACACAGAAGTCAGGACTAAAATTAAACAGACAAAAGTGTGAGTTTGGAGTGACTGAGATCACTTACCTCGGAGATAAGCTATCCGCAGCAGGCATACAGCCAGACCCAGAAAAAACGCGAGCTGTAGTTGACATGCCAGCACCTAAAGACAAAACAGAGTTGCAGAGAGCATTGGGGTTAGTCAATTACATGAGTAAATTTATACCCAAACTTTCTACCAACACAACAGCAATGCGTAGTTTGCTGGAGAAAAGGAATGAATGGCAATGGGAGTACCAGCATGCAAGAGAATGGGAAGTGCTTAAGAACAGCCTCATCAAAGAGCCAGTGCTGAAATACTATGACCCAGAAAAACCGGTCAAAGTGTCGACCGATGCATCGAAAGATGGACTTGGAGCAGTATTACTCCAAAAACATGGAACGGAGTGGTTTCCTATTGCTTACGCATCACGCACAATGACAGCAGCAGAGAGAAATTACGCACAGATTGAAAAAGAGACACTAGGTGTAGTTTTTGGCTGTGAGAAATTTCATGAGTACGTGTATGGCAGGGAAGTGATGGTGGAGACTGACCACAAACCTCTGATCGCAATATCAACAAAGGCCCTGGGTGATGCACCACCACGCATCCAACGTCTTCTGTTGCGTTTGCAGAAGTATCATTTGACGTTTGAGTTTACTCCTGGTAAACTTTTGATAGTGGCCGATGCTCTTAGCAGAGCCAGCCTGCAAAACACCGGTAAAAGTGACACGGAAAGTGATGTACAAATTCATGTGGATTGTGTTGTGGGCCAGATACCAGTGTCCAAAAATAAGTGGATGGAGTTTGCAGACGCGACAGCAAGTGACAGCGTATTGCAAGAAGTGATTTGTAAAATCAACTCACCAGAAGACGAGACACTACCTAGCCCGTATCAGCATTTCAGGGATGAGCTTTCTATCATTGATGGAGTCCTTCTGAAGGGAAGTAGGATAGTAGTCCCTAGTACGATGAGACAACAAATGACAGAGCTTGTACACGAAGGTCATATGGGCATCGAAAAATGCAAACGCCGTGCCCGAGAGGTAATTTATTGGCCCTATATGAACAGAGATGTAGAAACACGTGTACAACGCTGTGAGATCTGTCAGCAACACAGATACAAACAGCAAAAAGAGCCGCTGTTAACTCACTTTAAACCATGCGAGCCTTGGAGGAAAGTAGGCGCTGACTTGTTCCAACTGAATGGGAAAGATTATATAGTTGTCATGGATTACTACTCCAACTATCCAGAATTTGCATTGTTGACAGACACCTCCGCAAAGCATGTGATCTCGCATTTGAAAACAATTTTTGCGAGACATGGAATCCCGGTCACTTTAGTCAGTGACAACGGACCTCAATTCAGTGGGCTGTCATTCAAAGAGTTTGCAAAGCAATATGGATTCGAGCACATCACATCAAGTCCATATTACCCACAGTCAAATGGGTTAGCCGAAAAGGCGGTGCAGATTGTGAAACGTCTACTGAAGAAAGCAGCTGAAGCTGGGGAGGATCCTCACCTTGCTATCCTGAACTACAGGTCAACACCTTTAGAAGATGGAAAATCTCCAGCAGAACTACTGATGGGTAGGAAGCTGAGGACAAAGCTACCCTCAGCTGAACATTTGCTACAAAGCAAGGACCAATCTGTGCCAAGGAAATGCAGCTCTGAGGTCACCTACAACAAAACTGCAAAACCATTGCGCCCATTGGAATGTAAAGATTTGGTGCGAGTAAGATGTGACGGTAAATGGGGACCAAAAGCAAAAGTTCTGAAAGAGGTCGCGCCTAGATCTTACAAAGTGTTCACGGAGTATGGTAATACTCTTCGCAGAAATAGGAGGGATTTGCTGAAAATTCCAAAAACAGAATTCAATGTGGATGATGGGAGCAATTCTTTGACTTCAAAGGAACATTGCAATGAGAGAGATGTTGGGCAGAAAGGTACCCCAAGGAAAAGCCTTGCAGATAGTGCGACATCGTCATCTCTGAATGCAGAAAAACCAGTGAGGCCAAGGAGAATAATTGTTAAGCCCAAAAGACTCATTGAAGAGTGTTGATATGTAACACATTGTTAAATAATTAAAATGTTGTAGAAGAGAGAAAAAAAAAAAAAAAAAAGGAAAAAAAAAAAAAAAAAGTTTTTTTTGAAAGAATTTTTGTTTATTCTATAATTTCACTGTTACATTGGAATATGTAAAAAAAAAAAAAAAAAAAAAAAAGGGAAGATGTACTGATGACTGCCACTAGGGGGCACTAATGCAATGAGTAAGGCAAGTGCAACGAGAAAGAAGGAGAATAAAGCAACGCACATGGAGTGTGGAACGAATGCATTTGTGTTGGTGGTCTGTGTTACAATGTAAATGAAACAGTTTCAATGTTCTAGTAAGTGTAGAAATCTACCATGTACTTAGTTTTATTATGATGTAATTTACTGTGTATATTTATGATTGTTTTTAGGCCAGGTGGTAAATGCTGCCATTCTTCACGAATAGGCTACTGCTGCTCTTCAAAGATCTGAGTCATCAATAAGGTAACGCACACAGAAAGAGTTTTTGTTTGAATACATTTCAGTTTCCCAAGTTATCTTGTATTTTTATTTAGTTACTGAAACGGCAAGAAAGCACTTTGACTTGCTTTGATTATTTCCATTCTTGTTGCTGTCCAACTAGCAAAATTGCTTTGTATTGTTTTTATTATTATATCACTCTAACCGGTGCTTAAACAATGAGTACTGTACAATGTATAGAGAAAATGTGTCTTAATTTTATTTATTTATTTTAATCACAGGATCCTCCGATCCCTGCCCCAACCATTCATCTGAAGGACTGCCACTGTTGGTCCAAAGGGTCTCATTGCCGCAGTTTACCCAGGATGAGATCTCGCTGATGTTAGCCTGCAGCACTGACACATTTTTTGGTTTTCCAGCATATTTTTAATATTTGAACCCATTCTAAAAGTGACTGTAAGATGTTGAGATCTATCTATTCACACCGAGGACAACTGAGAGACACACAGAACTATTTCAAAGGGTGAAAGATAAGATAAGTTAAAGTAGATGACAATATTTACAATAACAGACAATGTCTGTTGCTGTTCATTACACTGTGTTTTTAATTGTTCTGGTAAATTGTTCTGATCTGGTCAATTTCACTTTTAAATGACCGATTTCTAAAGAAATTTTTAATCAATTGATTTAATTTACTACAAGTATTGTAATTGTATTTTTTACTGTTACAATGTTCAGTCAGTATGCATTATAGAAGTTAAGATATGTAATGTAAGCCTAATAAAGCTGTTGATGTGAAAAACAAAACTTGGTTTAATGATTTATAATTTATTTAAAATGTATTTAATAATAAGTAAACAACAAAATATAAACTGGAAAATTTGAGTTTACTCCATTTGCCTTTTAAGTTATCTTTACTTAAACATTTAAGTTAATTCAACGAGAAGACCACATTAGGTCAACTCAATTAATTAAGTTTGAATTTTCCCATTACTCAAAAAAACTTACGCAACCACTTTCCTCAAATCATTTGAGTAGTCTCAACTTATTAGGGTTTACAGTGTAGTTGAGCAGAGAGAACTACAGATGAGGCTCACCACAGCAGGTAACAGGAGACAACAAGGTGAATACTGCTACACAGGACAAGACACAGAACAGAGAGAACAAACACCGGAAGTAGACTGAGTAATCAGACAAGACAAGACGCAGGTGTGAGCGCAAAGCAGCGAGAGCGCTGATTGTGATGATCAACAGGTGAAGCCAGAGTGAAAACATGACAGTATGTGTGTGCGCTGGAGAGTGAGAGAGATGGGTGTGTAAATGAGGGGGCTTTCACACTGGCAGTTTAGTTCGGAAAGGGGCACGGTTCGCATGAAAAATCGCTAATGTGAACGCTGTCATGGGACCCGGGTGCGTACTGGGGTACCGAACCCGAGACTACCTGGAAGAGTTCGGTTGCTCCCGAACCGTGCCGCGGTTCACGTGAATGTGAAAGCAGCACGGACTCGGGTGCGCACTTGTTCAGGAAGTAAAGTAACCTGCGCATGGGTTTTTAGCTTATTGTGATGTATTTTATTAAAGGTGCTCTAAGCGATGTCACGCGTTTTTTAGGCCAAAACATTTTTTGTTACATACAGCAAACATCTCCTCACTAACCGCTGGCTGCCTGTCCTCTGAACACACTGTAAAGAAACGCGATCTCTGTAGACAGCCCAGGCTCCACAAACAGCAACAAAAACAAACTGCAGCGACCCGCTCCCCGAAACATAACAAACTGTTCCAGCCAATGACCGACAAGAAGGGTTTGGGGGTGTGGTTTGGGGGGTTAGTGTGCGGATGAGGAGGAGGGAGGGTCTAGCTAGCCTCCGTTTTGTTTGACAATAGTTCGAACATCAACAAGAGGTGACGTCACCCAGGATCGCTTAGAGAACCTTTAAATAAAACGCTTGTAAGGTTTAGTGTTTATTTACCTTGGATACGAGCGAGAGTGAGCCTGCAGTGTATTCGTGCATTGCGCGTGGAATCAGGGCAACAAAGTTGGAAATCCACTGTCTCCTAAAAAGAGTCCGTTTGCAAGCAGCAGAAGTCCACCTTATGTGACACGCACAGTAAACCTGTAGTGTTCACTCAACTGCGCATAATAGCAGCGAATTAATAAAAAAATAAATATATATTGACCCACGTTCTGTTTTCTATCATGCGCCGTGCACGTTTGCGATGACGTCATATGCACGCAAACGCACCGAGGTTCGATAAAATCAAGTTGAGTGTGAAACCAGACCAACGCTGCGGGGGGCGCCCGGAACAAACGCGCTCGGACCGCAGCAAACGAGCCCAGTGTAAAAGCCCCCTGAGTGTGTGTGGTGGTATGAGAGTGAGAGAGAACAGAGAAGTAACCCAGATCCTGACTGTAATGATAGTGGGTTTTATGGAGTAGTGGCAACCCTGTCTAATATATGTTTGCACCTGTGCATGTGGGGGGAGTTTGGATTGGCATAGGGTGTGGTGGTAGCACGCCACTATGCAAGAGCCTAAATAAATCTAAACATTATCAATGGACTAGAAGTCTGGTGATTGATCATCCCGCATAAAACATGGTGTCAGAAGTGAAAGTTTGTGGATTACCGACACACGTGTGACGAGAAAATAGTGGAGATGGAAGGATTGCAGCCACCTCCGAAGCTTCAATTGTCTGGTAATGTTGCTGAAAATTGGAGACGATTTAAGCAACGATTTATTCTATATTTGTGACCCGATCTGGCGAAATGAGTCGGAAGTCGCAACGTTCTATTTTTAGATATGGGCCGATTATGTGGAAAAACAATGAAATAATAGTTTTTTTTTTTGTGCTAATTTCAAAGAACAGACATTCAAAAATAATCTCCCAAAGTTTCGTAGTCCAGATAATTGAGTAAAGGTATTTAAATTACTATTAAAGTGTACAAAGTTTTACTAAATTCGCTGGAAATGAACATTGCTTTTCTCAACTCCTCTCGTCACCTCTGAGGATTTCCCGGGTATCCCCTGAAACGTCACTATCTCTGCTCTTTAAATGGTGTTACACGTTGTATAGAACCAATCAAAAAGCTTAGAAATGTACACAAATGCTGATCATTTGTCAATGGGAAGCCGTTTCGACTGACCGGCACGCGATTGGTCCAGCCACCCTCCTGTCAGACTCGCAGCGAGCGCTCTGTGTAATAAACAAGCTAGCAGATCTCCTCAGAAACATTAAATATTATTAATTTGAGAAATGTCGCTGTCAAAAGTGAGCAAAGTTGCCAAAGCGTCATCAAGCCCCCTGGCCATTGCACACTGAGTCCGCGGTTTTTTCGTATGCGTTTTTTCGTATTGATTCGGTGGCTCCGAATTGTCAAAACACCATTCAAACTGCTTGCTACGGATGCGAAAAACTTACGATTGTTTTTATAAAATGGATGAAAGTTTCGTAGTGTGCAAGCGTGATTGACATAACGTGATTGACAAAGGTGAATGAGTGTAGCTATTTATCTGCAAGCAGAATCCATTACAATGTGTTTGATTAACCCAATATTTAACTGTCTGTTGGTATCTCCGTTATGAATTTGTTACGCTGTTATTGTCAACTAGCCTACACTAAGATATGATTGCATAGACTAGCATTATTTGATCTCGGTTTCCTTGTCTCTCTGCCTCTCACTTTCTCTGAGATGGTCCTCACTGCAGAACATGAAATCCACGGGGAGGAGTCGGATCCAGATCCAACTCCTCCCACCTTACATATACCTAAACCTACCCATCTCCGCCCCCTGATCCCTAAACACACCCCTAATCCCTAAACCCACCCCTAATCCTACCCATCTCCACCCCTCGGATCTTGATCCGACTCCTCCCCGTGGATCTTATGTACTGCATTGAGGTGCTACTGCTTTCTCTTACACACACACACACACACACACACACACACACACACACACACACACACACACACACACACACACACACACACACACACACACACACACACACACACACACACACACACACACACACACACACACACACACACACACACACACACAGACCCTCTCCCTCAAGCAAAAATGTAGCACCTCTGTTCAATCTTTCTGATTTTAGTACATTTTTGTAAAAGGTAGGCCTACTGTTAAATTATTTATTAAAATAAAAACTTTTAAAATAATTTGAGCTTCAGCCTGGTTTAATAGCATTTATATATTAATGTCTTTGGTCAAATTAAGCTGTAAAATATAGTTTATCCCTTTAAATGTAATGGATTTTGAAAGATATCAACAAAAAACGGGCAAAAAACTTTGAAAGCGATTTTCTCAGGTTTTCAATTGGAAAAAGAGGGCAGACGCCCATAATTCAAATGTGTATATCTTTACAACCATTCAAAGTATGACTTTGACTAGGATATCAATTGAAAGCTTATGGTCTCCTCTTTCCATTAATACCAAAATCTCAATTTTTTAATTTGGGTCACTGTGACTCATTTTGCTGGATCAGGTCACATTTGTCTGCGATTGATGGAGATCGTAAGTCAGAAAAAATGAAAGCGTCATTATTTCTTCATGTGGTTGGCGACGAAGCTTTGGAAGTATATAATTATTTCACTTTTGAAGAAGGAGAGAGTTTGAAGTTGCAGCCGATAGTAGACCAGTTTGAAGCGTTTTGCATACCCAAGAGAAATGTGACTTATGAAAGACATCGATTTTTCACGTGCATGCAGAAAACTGGAGAAACAATTGATCAGTATGTGACGGAGCTCAAACATAGGAGTAAAACTTGTGAGTTTGGAGAATTAACAGATTCGTTGATCAAAGATAGAATTGTGTGTGGAATACCTGACAATGGATTGAGGGAACGATTACTTCGAGAACAAGATTTGGACTTGGAAAAGGCTCTTTCAATTTGTAGAGCGGCAGAGACTGTAAGAACGCAAGCGAAAGAATTGTTGAATGAGACTTGTGCTGTGGATGTTGTAAAGAAGTATCAGACACATTTTACATTTACATTTACATTTAGTCATTTAGCTGACGCTTTTATCCAAAGCGACTTACAATTGCTATATATGTCAGAGGTCGCACGCCTCTGGAGCAACTATTATTATTATTATTATTATTATTATTATCCACTGCGCCATCACCACCCCCCACTGCGCCATCACCACCCCGATCAGCCATCAGACACCTTGTGTAGCTGCAAAACAAGTAACGCAACAGGAACGAAGCAGGATGGAAACTGATAAGCCTCAAAGAGTGTGTGATCGTTGTGGGATGCAACATCCACCCAGAAAATGTCCAGCGTATGGGGAAAAACTGCAATAATTGTGGTAAAATTAATCATTATGCACGTTGTTGTCAAAGTAAACGAACATCAAGCCAAGTAAATGCTGTTATTGAATGTGAATTGGAAGAATTCTTTGTGGATGTAGTAGTTGACGGTGGAGGTGAACAGAAAGAGTGGATTGTACAACTGCAGATAAACAATAGTACAGTTGCGTTTAAGCTCGACACTGGAGCTCAAGTTAATATCATTTCTGAGACTGAATTCAACAAACTAAAGCCTAGACCAAAGTTGCATGCTGCTAAGTTGAAAGTAACCGGATACTCTGGAGCGGACATACCAGTGAAAGGAAAATGTGTTGCAAAAGTGCAATATAAGGATAAAGTACACAGTCTGTCATTTGTAGTGGTGCCAAAGGATTTTCAAGCTATTCTGGGTTTGTCTGCTTGTGAGAGGCTGCAGTTGGTGAAAAGAGTGCTGGTTGTAGAAGAATCAAAAGAGTCTGAATCGGAGTATGACTCAATCATAACAGAGTTTGGGGATGTGTTCAAAGGCTTAGGCTGTCTGTCAGAGGAGCACACCATTCAAATTGACGATACTGTACCTCCAGTTATACATCCCTGTCGAAAAGTACCATTTGCACTTCAAAGACAATTAAAAGAAGAACTGGATAAAATGGAGAGTTTAGGAGTGATACAAAAAATTGATCAGCCCACAGAATGGGTTAGTTCATTGGTGATTGTGGACAAGAACAATGGAAAACTTCGAGTTTGTCTTGATCCTAGAGATTTGAACAGAGCAATTAAGAGAGAACATTCCAAGCTTCCTACACGTGAAGAGATCATGGCCCAGTTTGCAGATGCCAAATATTTTAGCAAGCTAGATGCGTCGTCAGGATTTTGGCAGTTGAAATTGGATGGTGCCAGCTCAAAACTTTGCACATTTAATACACCATATGGAAGATATTGTTTTTTAAGGCTTCTTTTTGGAATTGGTTCGGCTCCTGAGGTGTATCATAACACATGGAAGGAGTTGATACATCGATGGATGATATAATTGTCTGGGGAACTTCGAAAGAAGAACATGATGCGAGGTTAAGAAGGGTTTTTGAAGCTACCAGGCGAGCAAATTTGAAGTTGAACAGAGAAAAGTGTCAATTGGGGGTGACTGAGTTATCCTTCTTGGGTGACATCATTAGTAGTGCTGGAGTGCGACCAGATCCCCTGAAGATCTCTGCTATCGAACATATGCCAAGACCGCAATGTGTCAAAGATGTCCAGAGATTCATGGGTATGTTGAATTATATGAGTAAATTCATACCTAATCTGTCTGAGAAAATAGCTCCATTAAGATGGCTAACTGAGAAAAGGAATGAATGGAGTTGGAACCATGAACAGGAGTCTGCATGGCAACATTTGAAAGCAATTTTAACTAAAGAGCCAATCTTGAAATTATATGACCCCAATCGTTCTATTAAAATTTCAGCTGATGCTTCACAGACAGGATTGGGAGCAGTACTTCTCCAGGATTATGATGGAACGTGGCAACCGGTTGCATATGCCTCACGTTCGATGACTGATGCGGAGTGTAGGTACGCTCAAATTGAAAAAGAGTTGCTTAGTATTACTTTTGCTTGTGAGAGATTTCATCAATTTGTGGCAGGACAGAGTGTTGATGTTGAAACAGACCATAAACCATTGATTGCATTGTTCAAAAAACCTCTTAATGATTGTCCATTGAGAATACAAAGAATGATGATCAGATTGCAACGTTATGCATTTACTGTATCCTATACACCAGGTAAATTGATGTTTGTGGCAGACACCTTGTCCAGAGCCGTAGACCCAACTACAACCTCGAGTGGAAAATTGATTGAGGACATTCAAGCTTTTGTGAACATGATCGTAGAAGCTTTACCTGTTGCTGATTCCAAAATGAAACTGATTTATCAAGAGACAGAACAAGACCAAACGCTCACTCAGGTGAAATACTATGTGATGAATGGTTGGCCAGATGTGAAGCAAGATTGTGTTGTAGTAGTTCATGAATTTTGGAATTGCAAATCTGACTTGTCTGTTTGTAATGGAATTCTATATAAAGGAAATAAAATAGTGATTCCGAAAAATATGAGACGTGAGATGTTGAATAAAATTCATGAAGGCCATTTGGGAATTGAGAAGTGTAAAAAAAGAGCTCGTGAAGTTATGTAGTGGCCTGGAATTAATCAGGACATCACAATAGAAGTTTCCAAATGTCAGACATGTGCCAGATATCAATTAAATAATCCAAGAGAATCACTAAAGTCGCATCCGGTACCTGAAAGACCATACCAAAAAGTAGGTGCAGACATATTCACATGTCATGGAAAAAATTACCTCTTGGTTACGGATTATTATTCATTTTATCCAGAGGTGTGTGCATTAGGCACAACTACGGCAGAAAATGTTATTTCATGCCTGAAATCCATCTTTGCTCGACATGGAGTACCTACTGAAGTTTTTACAGATAATGGTCCTCAATTTGTTAATGCTAGTTTCCAGAGTTTTTCAAAAGACTGGGACTTCAGACATACAACATCAAGTCCATATTTTCCCCAGTCTAATGGTCTTGTGGAAAAATCAGTTGGAGTTGTGAAAAGGTTGATGCAAAAAGCAAACGATGATGGAAGTAGTTTTTATATAGGTCTGCTTGCTTATCGTAGTACCCCTCTTGAGTGTGGAAACTCGCCAGCATATCTTTTGATGGGACGACGTCTTCGTTCTAATTTACCTATGTCCGAGGATCTTCTCGTGACAGAAGGCAGTAAGAAATTCAGAGAATTTAAAGAACAACAAAAGGCTAAGCAAAAGGTCTATTATGATAAAGGAACTCATCATTTACCTGAACTTCGTGTGGGTGAGGAGGTCAGATTTAAAGATAAAACGAATACTTGGAATCAGAAAGGCATTGTACTGGAACAAATTCAACCAAGGTCTTATAATGTTGAAACCACAAGTGGTGTTGTGTTAAGGAGGAATCGTCAACATTTGTTGAAAGATTTATCAGCTGAATCAGAACAACCGGAGCAAACTGAGATACCGTTGAGAAGGTCTGTTCGTGAACGGAGATGCCCTAAAAGACTTATTGAAACGTGCTGAAAGTTGAAATGGTACTGACAGACTTGTTGCAAGAGACTGAATTGATATTTTAAATTGTGTGAAATCATGTTTGTATTTTGCTGTGGGTTTTAAATGTTTAGGCTATATGTAATGGAGGGTTGCATGTTTAAAAAAAAAAAAAAAAAAAAAAGGGGGGGGGGGGGAAGATGTAATGATAGTGGGTTTTATGGAGTAGTGGCAACCCTGTCTAATATATGTTTGCACCTGTGCATGTGGGGGGAGTTTGGATTGGCATAGGGTGTGGTGGCAGCACGCCACTATGCAAGAGCCTAAATAAATCTAAACATTATCAATGGACTAGAAGTCTGGTGATTGATCATCCCGCATAAAACACTGACAATAGGATTATGTGAAACGTCTTTTAATCATGAAACAGATTGAGAATTTAATCCCTGTGTAACATTATGAAACTGTTCTTTAGTAACATTACTTGCTTCTAGTGATGGTGAAATGAAGGTTTGTGAAGCACTGAGGCTTTCCCCTCAAGTGTATCGTAAATAGGCTTTATGCCCTGCTGCACTACTTCCTGAACTTCAGCCAGCTCCTTGTTTCCTGTCTGACATTATTGGACAAACTGATTAATCCAGGTGTGCCTGACCAGTAACAAATACCAGACACACCTGGGTTAATCAGTTTGTCCAATAATGTCAGACAGGAAACAAGGAGCTGGCTGAAGTTCAGGAAGTAGTGCAGCTGGGCATAAAGCCTATTGGTTCATTACTCGAAGCTTTTCAACACGGTGCACACAATCGACATCTTGTGGTCAAAAGGTGGAAAAGCTACCTTTCCCAATTTTTTTATTTATTGTTTTATGTTATAAATTACTTTGTGCTATGAAAACCACAAAGCAATAAAAATCAGTGTTAGTGTTGGAGTTTACAAATGAGTCTATGAATTAATTTATGAAAGAATTAATACATGGGACAAATTAACTCTGGTTTGTTGAACATAATAGCCTTAAAACTTTAGCCGTAGTCCTAAACATATGTGTTCATAGGCAAGGCTAATTTAGGCATACTGTATAATCAAAATAAAAGAAAGCTATTGTGGAATGGTGAAAGGCTGGGTAGTGAAAGTGCTTGTGAACTGGGGAGTTGTGTAATTGAAGAAATTAAAGATTTTCTACTAAGGAACAGGACTTGTTCAACAGTGTGAGGGCTAAGTCTATTTCTTTTTTTATTTACTACTTCCCCTGCCTTTGAGAATATTCTCTCACATGGGACTTGATACGACATGAAAATGCTGCCAGACTTCCGAACGGCCTCTTTTCACTATCGAAGCGCATGACACTCGAAACCTGCGCAAGGGGTTTGCACTATTTTTGAATCAGAATATGAAGCAGTCACGTGGTTGTGTGTCGAAACGAAGCTTTGGACGTCACTGATCACGTGGTTATGGCAGAACGAATCAAGCTCCGGTACATTGGTTCATGTGAGATGTTTCGTTTTTTTGATACAAGCTTCGAAGCCTCGGTGCCGAACGTCACATCACTACTTGCTTCCCTTAAACAGGTATCTTAAAGGATTCAAAGAAAGGCAGATACTGATATACCAAAAAAAAAATAACCTCAGTTTATTATCACCAATGGCATGGTTAAAATGTTGAATGTTGGCAAATAATACTATCCAGCGGCACACAAATGGCCAACAGCAAGGCCTCACTATTACACAGAGAAACAGTGCAACAGACACCTCAATCTCAGTTAGCACAGCACCCTAAAATAGAAAACAAACTCTGTACACAGCAAGCTCGGAACTGAAGAGTACATATAAATCCACACCAAACCTACACTGGAGGCTAGCTTTGGGCAAGTGCTGCACAAGGTTATAATACTGTTTGCCAGACAAAAAAAAACAAAACAACAACAACCAACCCTTCAGAAAAAGAAAAGAAAAAACAAAACAAATAAGCAAAATTTACATTAAACCTTGGAGGCACAGTATAATTCTTAAAATTGCAATGGGGAAAAGCGGCAATTACACCCTGAAGCACTCCATTTCTGCAACAAATCACAAACATACCATACGCACACATAGCATAAAACCAACTGCACAAGTTTCTTTCAATTTGTATTGTCTTTCCCTGGGTTACAAGATCGTGTTCCCACTGTATAATATCCCACTTACAACATACCACACAGAATAAATACATAACTTCTGTTTTTACCCACAGCCATAATTCACCACGTTTAAAAAGGAAAGAAACGTTCAGAAAAGGCACAAACAAATAGCACAGTCCCACATTAATAAATTAAATGATTACATAATTACCTCAATGTACCTTGCACTAAGGATCCCCGCTCGGCTACTATGTTTCCCGTTTGCAAACAAAGAGACTAAGAACGAGGAAGATTGCTCTATTAAAGTGCGTCCTAGATTCCCGAGCTTCCTAACTTGCACACACCAGTCAATAAAAACAAGGTGCTTACCGTTCCTGTTTACAACGACGAACAGCAATACGTCGCCAGTGTGAATTAAAAGCTCTCGTTGTTCCAGCTCACGCTGGGAATAAGGCGCTGCACCCCCCGGGATAAATTAATTACACTCGTCCAACTTATAAATGTCGCGCTTGAAGCACACTTACTTAGCCAACCAAACAAACAATTCCTCAACCCTGTGCGCTACTTTTATCCACTTCCTAGTTCCAACCACACCCTATAGCACCTGCATGGGAAACTACGCAAAGGAGGTTAGCCTGCAACAAACTCCCTCTGTAGGAAAGGAGTAGGTATAAATTGTCACATGTCTTTCCTGTCTTGTGATGCACATGGGTGTTTTGTTATTTTGGGCCATATGCTCTTGTCATTGTCTGGTCCCTCCCCCTTGTTATCTGATTATTGGTTTATTTGTCCCACCTGTCCTCCTCATTACCCTCCTTTGTTTGCCTCCCTATTTAGTCTACCTGTATTTCCTTTCCTGTGCTCGTTCGTTATTATTGTTATGTGTGTTGAGTCGTGTGGAGTTCTGTGCCTGCCATGTCATGTGTTGTATTTAGTTTTTTGAGACCTGGATTTCTTTTGTTGGTTTGTTTGTTTTATGTTTCACTTAATTAAAACACCTTCAATTCACTCTGCACTTGAGTCCTCACTCCATTTCCCACAACCCACCTGTGACATAAATAGCCTACTTAATCTGGTTACACCTGAAACAATTAAATGTGATTTTGATTTCGATTTACAGAAGTACAGGCGCAACATGAGGCCACAGCAAAAACTCACTTAGTTCTGTTGCTGACATTTCAGAAGAAGTGCATGTAATGAGGAAGGTTGTTTTACTAAATCGAATTAATTAAAAATCATACAATGTGATTCACAGTTGAAGAGTACCAAAGATACAAATTACAGACTTCTACATGCTTTGTAAGTGGGAAAACCTGCAAAATTGGCAGTGTATCAAATACTTGTTCAAAAAGTTGTTCCGGTTTGACATTCTGATAGAGGAAAGTCCCAACAGTAATTGCACCAATTTTGGTGTCTCTAACTCATTGCCTCTAGCGCCACCACCTGTCCACAGTTTCACTTATATTATGCTAATAACTTTTGGACCGTAAGGGCTATCAACAAAATTATTTTTTCCTCTGATTCCTGAGCTCATGGCGATTCGAATACATCCCATGACATCATTTTCTGTCATAAAAATATGGCCGCCATTTTGAATTGACGAAAAAACCTACTTTTGCAAACTCGTCCTAGACGGTTTGTCCGATTTTCACAAAAATAGCACCAGATCATCTCCAGGAAGTGCCGAGAAAAAGCTATGGAATTCAAAAGATACAAATTACAGACTTCTACATGCTTTGTAAGTGGGAAAACCTGCAAAATTGGCAGTGTATCAAATACTTGTTCTCCCCACTGTATTATGTAACAACCCCACCCAGTGGCCAGAGGTGTCTTACCTGGACATTTACTCGTAGTCGTACCTCATCGAGTCACCATAAGCCAGTGACTGATTTTACTTCATTTTTGAAAGTAAACATCTTTAAATGTATATATTATGTCTTATAATATACATTATAATATATCTTATAATATATATAATCCCACTGGGTGGGGTTGTTACACCAATTTGAGGCTGGGAGAATAAAGGGACATGTTTTTAAATTGACCAAATTAAGTTTGTGCATGTATCTTTCATTCGCTCTATGGCAGGCAGGGTGGACATATAATTATTTGACGTTTTATATTAGTGATTTCTTAAGTTATTCATGCCTGCCGGCTGTGTACAGACGTTGGTTTGTGCCATTATTTTGTCGTTATTTAGACTCAAACTGAGCTTGATGACGGAGATGTGACGTGAGAAACGGGTCTGACAGCTGTACGTCTTCCAGTAGCTGTGCCAAGAGGAATCTGAATCATTCCCTTCTCACAGAGACGGAGAGCGTGAGTATTAACTGTCCATGAGCTAGCAGCAGGAGCACCTTTATGACTTTGTATGGGCTTCTCTCTTGACTTTATGCCTCTACATCCCCCCGATTGCGCGCAAGCTTCTCCTCTTGTCAGGAGGCAACAGAGAGTCGCGTGTTATGACGCAATCGTTAGCCTATTTTTACAAAAACTGCTTCTATGGGGCCATAACGTAAGATACAAGGTAATGGAGCCTTTTATACATTGTCGTGTTTCTTTAGAAATAAATAATGGACAAATGGAGTCTTTAAACACCTCAGATGTAAAGTGATTCGCTGTCAAAGTGACGCCAAACTGAATGGGAGTCAATGGAATGCTAACAGCAGGTGAAGGCTTGCTAGCCAATGGCGGGCCGCGGGGAGACTTCAGTTTCTGGCTCATGGATTACACCCTTGACTCCAAGAGGCATGGACAACAAGTATATATACTCCAATGGGAGATAGCTCATTGGCCACGCATCAATTGATAGTGACGGGTTGAGAACGTCACACGACCTCACTACCTATGATTAAGAGCGGAATGAAGGATCTAAGGGTTTCGATAACAACCTGTGTTTTACTTAAGAAAACAACCAGACATTGGTGTTGTTTTAGTTTATTTCTTTTTATATTTAATTTCATATTCATTTATGTAGTTGTTATTAGGGGCCAAGCACCGAAGGTGCGGTGACACCTATTGTATCTGTTCCGATTCTTATTAGGGGCCAAGCACCTATTGTATCTGTTCCGTTTCTTATTAGGGGCCAAGCACCGAAGGTGCGGAGGCACCTATTGTATCTGTTCCGGTTCTTATTAGGGGCCAAGCACCGAAGGTGCGGAGGCACCTATTGTATCTGTTCAGATTATTTTTATTATTAGGGGCCAAGCACCGAAGGTGCGGAGGCACCTATTGTATCTGTTCCGGTTCTTATTAGGGGCCAAGCACCGAAGTGCGGAGGCACCTATTGTATCTGTTCAGATTCTTTTTATTATTAGGGGCCAAGCACCGAAGGTGCGGAGGCACCTATTGTATCTGTTCAGATTATTTGTATTATTAGGGGCCAAGCACCGAAGGTGCGGAGGCACCTATTGTATCTGTTCCGGTTCTTATTATTATTAGGGGCCAAGCACCAAAGATGCGGAGGCACCTATTGTAATCGTTGGCGTTCTTATTAGGGGCCAAGGACCGAAGGTGCGGAGGCACCTATTGTATCTGTTCAGATTCTTTTTATTATTAGGGGCCAAGCACCGAAGGTGCGGAGGCACCTATTGTATCTGTTCAGATTCTTTTTATTATTAGGGGCCAAGCACCGAAGGTGCGGAGGCACCTATTGTATCTGTTCAGATTCTTTTTATAATTTTGGTGTCTCTAACTCATTGCCTCTAGCGCCACCACCTGTCCACAGTTTCACTTATATTATGCTAATAACTTTTGGACCGTAAGGGCTATCAACAAAATTCTTTTTTCCTCTGATTCCTGAGCTCATGGTGATTCGAATACATCCCATGACATCATTTTCTGTCATAAAAATATGGCCGCCATTTTGAATTGACCAAAAAACCTACTTTTGCAAACTCGTCCTAGATGGTTTGTCCGATTTTCACAAAAATAGCACCAGATCATCTCCAGGCAAGTGCCGAGAAAAAGCTATGGAATTCAAGTCGATTCGTCAAACCATTTTCGATAAACGCACAAACTAATTTTACGTAGCGCTTGCGAAAACAGACGTAAAGGTGTATCTCCGCAATGCTTAATCGTATTCAGACCAAACTTGGTACAGGTCATCACAAGCATGACTTGAGGCTACATGCTGCGTTTCGGCGCAGCGCCACCTTCTGGTCCAGAGATATGAAAAAGGGCTATTTTTGCTCATAACTTCTGAACACTTCAAAAATCCAAAAATCATAAAAGTGGTCTTGTTAAATTCAGGGCGTCATGCCGAGTCGACTGATATCCAATTTTCCCAGATCGGCCATTTTGGCTGTCGGCCATTTTGAATTATGTGCTATAACGCTGTATTTTTTGAATGCATGAACGAATTGTTACGAAACTCGGTATGGGTCATCAGTACGATGCCCTGAAGGAGCCTGAGAATTTTCGAAACAGTGCCACCTAGTGGTAAAATTTATTTTTAAAATGCTTATAACTCTGGCAGTGGTTGACTTATTTTCACGGGAGTCATCTCCTTAAGTTCCTGAGTCCTTGCCGAGTCCACAGATACCAAACATGCTAGGTTTTGCCTTACGTTTTGTGTAGCGTTGTGATTTAGCGCTTAAAAAACATTTGCCGATATCTTCGAAACCGTTAGTCCGATCGAGACGAAACCACCGTCAGAAGTTACATAGGTCGTTAACGACTTATATGCCCAAATGCCAAAATATTGATAGTAAGGGGTAGTAAAATTCAATCAAAGTCACGTGTCAGTCATTTTTGATGTGTTTTTTCATATAAATGTCTATAACTCCGAAACGAATTGAGATATTTTCACCAAAATTGATACACACATGTATGGGCTCAATCCGTGGACACATGCAGAAAACTGTGGGATTTTGCCACTTGATGGCGCTATAATGAACAAGATATGAAATTCCCATTGACTTCAATACAGTTTTTTGATGTAAAATGCTAAACTTAACAAATGCATTGCTGTAACATTATGAAACTTAGAATTTGTCACCAACACCATCCCCTGAAGGTACTCAAAAGATTTCGAGTTAGCGCCACCTGTTGGTCAAAAGTTAAAATTATATTGACAAAAATGCTAATAACTTTTGAATAAATATGTCTATTGTAATGACACTGGTCTTAATAGATTATGTGGGTCATGCCGAGGAACATAGATGCCAAGATTGACATGATTGGATGAACTTCCTGTCCGCCATCTTGATTTTCATTAAATACCTACTTTTTCAAACGGGCCGTTTGTCCGATTTTCACCAAATTCGAATCGTATTATCTCCAGACCGTGCTGAATAAAAGTTATGGATTTCATGTTGATATAGATGAAACCGTTTTCGTATACCACAGCATCAAATTTGAGGCATGCGGCCAAAATTACTATTCAGACTTTATCTCTGCAATGCCTTCACATATTGACACTAAACTTTGTATGTGTCATTGTCACCTCAATCTGACCACATCTCATCTATTTCGGAACTGTGCCACCTATTTGTCGAAAGTGATAAACCATTAAATCATATTTTTAGTTAATGTATATGATGTTTTAGCCATTTTGCCAAAATTCTCTTAAAATGTCTTTAATTGCTCCTTGCTGCAGTTGATCTGCCACTCCCACCCATGATGGCATATGTTGACACTTCTTGCGCTTGGCCCCGGCAATGGCTGCTTGCAGCTATATTTTGATTTATGATTTGTTCATATTATCATTTCATTTATATAATTTATTCATTTTATCACTTAGTCATTATTATTATTAATTTGTCAGTCGGTTATTACATTTTATATTACTTTTTTCCTTGCTCTTGCAATGCTTGCTATTGTTGTTTAATCTTGTGATTGTAATCTCGTCTCTCTCTCTCTCTCTCTCTACCAAAGAGACTGGATGACAACTCTGTTTAAGACATAACTGACATATTTTACGTGAATACTCTCCAAAACGGACATTTAAACATAATGTTGTGTGTATTTGTCCATTCAGACAGGAAACAGAGCTCAGTTCATCACTCGCGCGCTGTATAGGGTCTATGGCTGCACGCTTCGGCTCGGGTGTGTGCGCACAGAGAGATGAGACATGACACAATATGATCTCTTCGAATGACAGCTAACCACTTCCATTTCCAGAGAAAATAAAATTAACCCATTGTTTCTTCAGAGGCTCGGATGAAGGAACTAAAAATTACTTTTGTGTTCATTTGTACATCCGAACACTGATCAACTGCCATGCTTCGCTCGTTTGCTAGCCATGATATCTCTCAAGGAAAAACTCAAATCTCAAAGCTATTTCTCTAGGAAAAACTAAAATCGCGCCGGCGCGTTCGTACTTCCTGTTCCTAGCTCGTTTTCTCATGGGCGAGCCAAATTCTCCGGGTGGGCAAAGCAGAGAAAGGGGAGGTAACCTTTCCTCCGTATGACGTCATAACGAGGAGATTCAAGATCAGCGCGTCTGAGCTGCAGAGAAGAGAAAAATAGCCAAAGCTCGGTTTACACCGATTGAAAATTCTAG
Organism: Rhinichthys osculus; assembly: GCA_029959095.1. NCBI lineage: Eukaryota > Metazoa > Chordata > Actinopteri > Cypriniformes > Leuciscidae > Rhinichthys > Rhinichthys osculus. Next base: position 3,563,518 of record JARWKJ010000013.1, on the reverse strand, counting down.
ACACGAGGGGACCAAATACAGGCTAGGGGAACTAATATTAATGTTAAAAAACCTCAGAAAGTGAAAATGTCATGTCAGGGGACCTTTAAGGCACTCTGTCAATTTAGATAAGTTAGTGTTTTCATCTGGTCATGTTGAAATATATAATTGAGTGTCATCAGCATAACAGTGGAAATTAATTCCATGTTTTCTTATAATATTACCAAGTGGCAGCATATATATTGAGAATAGCAGAGGGCATAACACTGATCCTTGCGGCACTCCATAGTCTACTAGGGATGTCCCGATCCGATCACGCGATCGGAAATCGGACTCAAATACTGAATCTTGAGTCTTATATCTTTTTAATGATGTATAGTTTGTCAAGGTATAACATTAAATCTGATAGTATATTTGAACTAAATAAAAAAAAAACGCTTCAGTGCGCCGACGTTCTGGAGAAGGTTAAAAGGTTAACGTGCAATAATTAGGGATGTCCCGATCCGATCACGCGATCGGAAATCGGGCCTGATCACGTGGTTTCAGACTCGATCAGAATTGGACGTTACCTCCCGATCAGGACTCGGGTATATGTAAATTAGGGGTGTAACGGTACATGTATTCGTAATTATTGAACCGTTTTGGTTCGAGGCTTCCGGTTCAATACGCATACAAACCGAACGATTCCTAGGACCATTTTTCCTGCAGACAAAATCGGTGCTGGCGCGATCACCACAACGTTGCGCAACATCAAATGGCAAACGTAATGAAAGCGGAACGAAACTGCGCTACTCATTATATTGTGCTTCACGGACCGTTTATCAGTTCGGACCAGCAACATCTGTGCAGCGCGAGATCAAGCGACACTGTGCTGAGAGATCCAGTGAAGAAAACATTTGAATTCGCCACTGAAGTAATAACATCACTGCGAGATCTAGTGAGAAGCATTCACATTTCTCCGTTATTAACCGTAGATCTCTATTGGATCAAACAGCGCTGACGTGGGAACCAGGAGAAACATTGTGCCGTGAATGAACATGGATTTAATGTTGCACTTCAAAACTCAAATGTTATATAAATATATATTTAAATGTTATTTTAATGTGATTACCAAAACATTATTTGTTCATCCTTCAAAGAGTACCCCCATTTATAAACCTGAAAGTTTCAAGATGTAGGAAAACTCAAACTTATTTAAAAATAGTTTTTCTTTTAATAAATAGGAAATTTCTCTGGCATTTCTTTCTTTTTGCTGTATCGTATTGAAACAAACCGCAAATTTTGTGAACTGTTACACCCCTAATGTATATATATATTCTCATAATTTTTTTATACACGTTTAAAACATTTTTATATTTTGTTTACATGCCTGCCGGGTATTTTAAGTTGAGGTGCTATTTGTTTTTATATTAGACTTTTTCTATATTTACTGTTTCACTAAAGTTCAAAAGTGAAGATTTTATGTTATTTATTACTTGATTGTTCAAGCTACCTCACAGAAGTGCTCTGTGAGTTGTTGAATGTTAAAATAAGGTGAAATAAATAAAAAATAAGGAACATCCTGGATCTGTTTTTTCTCTCTTCTTTATTCTTTTTTTATGTATGTATATAAGTATCGGACCGGGACTCAGTATCGGTAGATACTCAAAATCAAATGACTCGGACTCGAGGGCAAAAAAACCTGATCGGGACATCCCTATAGTCTACTGACGTTATCTTCGATTTTTCCCCATTTAAACAGACAAAATGGTAACGGTCCGATAAGTACGATCTAAACCAACTCAATGCCTGTCCCTGAACACCAGTGTAGTTTTGTAGTCGATCCAAGAGTATTTTATGATATATAGTGTCGAACGCAGCGCTAAGATCGAGTAGAACTAGAATTGAGATACAGCCTTGATCAGAAGTTAAAAGTAAATCATTTGTAATTTTAACTAGCGCAGTTAAGTGCTATGATACGGTCTGAATCCTGACTGAAATTTTTCATAGATATCATTTTCTTGCAAGAAAGAGCACAATTGAGCGGACACAACTTTTTCTAGTATTTTAGACATAAATGGAAGATTTGAAATGGGTCTGTAATTTGCTAGGTTATTTGTATCTAATTGCGGTTTCTTAATGAGAGGTTTTATTACTGCCAGCTTGAATATTTTTGGAACATGACCTAAAGATAAAGACAAGTTAATAATATTGAGAACAGGCTCTTCCACTACAGGTAACACTTCTTTCAGTAGTTTAGTGGGTATTGGATCTAATAAACATGTTGTTGGTTTAGATGCAATGATAAGTTTATTTAGCTCTTCCTGTCCTATAGTTGTAAAAAGTGGTGTAGTTGCTCTTGAGGGGCGATAATTGAGGCTGAATCATAAGACACTAAAAGATTGTACATTTACAATTGTGTTTCTGATGCTTTCTGTTTTCTCAGTGAAGAAATTCATACAATCATTACTACTATACTGTAACGGAATATTTTGCTCTGGTGATGTCTGTTTATTTGTAAGTCTAGCCACGGTGTTAAATAAAAACGTACTCGGTTACTCACGTAACCTCGGTTCTCTTACGAGAGTATCTCTCGTACTGCGTAATATCTTACGCTATGGGGGAAACCTCTTTTCCACGAGATATTGAAGCCAAAAATTATCCTTAATTTTGATTTAATGTAAAACGCTGTGCAGCAGCAAGCAGACATAGGCAAGTCGGCTCGCGCGCCTATTGGCTGCCCTGCGGCAACAGCAGCAGCCTATCGAGAGAGGCCCTGCGGGAAGTGATACCCAATGGGGGCGCTTCGTCATGCCAGAATAGGCGTGGCCTTGGCCTCTAAATATACTCGACAGGCTGATACAAACTGGTTTTCATCACTGAAGCGAACCAGCGCTGTTGTATGCACGGCAAGATACGCAGTACTCGTTCCCTCTCTAGAGAGAACCGAGGTTACGTTAGTAACCGAGTACGTTCTCTTACGAGAGTATCTCTCGTACTGCGTAATATCTTATGCTATGGGGAACACAATGCAACACGCCGTGCGTTCTGGAATCCGACACCAAAGTCCCAAGGCCAGTAGCCCGGGGCTCATATAGTGCATAATCACCGTAGACTCACAGTGAGTCGGAGAAGAGAGGCTACAAGCATCATTCCCCATGAAATAGCATCCCACAGGAGCTAGTTATGTTAACAGTGTTTCACGCAGACAGGGTGAACGTGTTCAGCCTGAACTGGGTATAAGTACGGGTTATTCAACACCCATGGAACTGTTCTATCGATCAGTGAGCGATGCCCGAGCAAAACTCAGCATTCTGCGCCGGCGCAGCGGGGCAGATAGTACTGAATTATAGACCGACAGCAGCTTGGCCTGTAAGGCGGGAACCTCTAGGTTATAAAACCTTATAAATGTAGACGGCGAGGCCCAGCCTGCCGCCATACAGATATCTTGCAAGGGAATCCCACTAGACCACGACGAGGCCACGCCTCTCGTGGAGTGCGGTCTGACACCCAAAGGACACTGGAGGCCCTTAGAAGTGTAAGCCAGCGCAATGGCATCAACTATCCATCTGAATAGGCTCTGTTTTGATGCGGCCAGTCCCTTGGAGCGCCCGCCAAACAAAACAAAGAGCTGCTCGGTCTGTCTGAAGACAGACGAGCGGGACACATAAGCTCTCAGTGCCCTGACGGGGCAGAGGAGATTAGCAGCCTCCTCCTCATTATTCACGGCAGGGCGCACAGGGAAATAACCTGGGCCCTGAACGGTGAGTTGAGTATGACTTTAGAGTCATTAGGCCCAAACTCCATACATGACGGGCTTACTGAAAGCGCTTGTAAGTCCCCTACGCGCTTCACTGAAGCAAGAGCCACAAGAAATACCGTTTTGAAAGACAGGTGTTTCATGTCTGACAAATGGATCGGCTCGAATGGGGCACCTTTCATGGCTTCCAGAACCGTAGAAAGGTCCCACACAGGGACTGAGGGGGGTCTGGGAGGATTCAGCCTCCGAGCTCCCCTGAGGAATTGTACGACCAGGTCGTTTTTCCCCAGTGACTGGCCAGACGTTGGTTTTGCATACGCTGCTATGGCCGCCACGTATACTTTGAGCATGGATGGGGTTCTACCCTTATCTAGCAGCTCCTGAAGGAAGGAAAGCACTTCCGTAACCCCGCAGTCTACGGGTGAAAAGCCCTGAGCTTGACACCAGGTAGAGAACACCAACCATTTCAAAGCGTAGAGCCGTCTAGTAGACGGGGCTTTAGCCTGCGTGATCGTGTTTTGCACTCCCTCCGCACCGCGGCGGCTGCAGAGCTTCGGTGTGCTGAGACATAAACACTGTGTTTCAAGTGTGCGAGGCGGGGGGCGCGCCGATCACGGCGGGCAGCCTGGTCGCGCTCGGTTTCTCTATGACAGATTATGGAGTGAGAGCGAGCGGGACAAAACCCGAGGGTTTTAGCGTGTCTGTGAGAGAATGTGGGCGCGGGACAGCGGGCACATTTACTGCACTGAAAACACCGTCTGCTTGCGCTGACTGAATGTGTGTTGGTTTCGTTTTTACAGAAACCGTGGGACACGCATTGTGTAGTGTTTCTGGGCACTGTGTCGTGGGCACATTCACTACGTTTGCACAATCGACATGAGTCTATTTTATTTGTGCTAGCCCTGAACTGTGGCGGTCTGTGTGTGGGAATGGGCACTGAGACGTGGGCATTCTTACAACACTCATAACACCATCGGCTTTGGCCGGGACACCAGAAAATACACTCTTTATTGGATTTATCTGGGTAGCCGTGAAAACGGCTTTTGTGTGCAGGCAAGTGGGCAAATGAACCGGCTTGTTGACTGCTAAATACGCTGGAACAGTCACATTGCATGGAACTGGACGAGCGAAATGTTTTGGTGAAAATCCGGCCGCAGCGAGATTTGAACACCGTCGCTTTCCTAGGATGGCTAGGAAGGCTTTGAGACCTCGGGCTTGATCTCGATCCTCGGCCGGGGCCCGCGCTGAGGGGGGCGGCGTCCAGCAGAGCGAGAGCGCGGTCTCTGTTCTCGGGCCTGGCGGCGCTGAGAAGCGGCGGCGGGTGGTGCGAGCTTTGGCTGTGAGCTCCGGGCAGACGGCTGTTCCGAGTGACCTGCTGCGAAGCTAGAGCGCTTCGGGAGGAAGTGCTTCATAGCCTGCGATGTCTTTTGAACCTCCTGGAATCTGTCCGCGAAATCTTTGATGGCAGATCCGAAGAGGCCCGCTGACAAAATGGGCGCGTCGAGAAACACAGAGCGCTCCGAGACCGTCATCTGAGACAGCATTAACCACAAATGTCTCTCAGCCCCGGTGAGAGAGACCATGTTCCGCCCAACGGCCTGTGCAGCAGATTTAGCGGTGCGTAGAGCCAGGTCTGTAGCGCTACTTAAATCCGCAACGCTGATCGATCCCGCGCCTTCCTCGTCCATTTTTCGGCCTGGAAGATCTGCAGGATGGCCATTGTGTGTAGCGCCGACACAGCTTGCCCGGCGGCTGTGTAAGCGCGACCGTGCATGGCTGACGTCACTCGGCAGGCTTTAGATGGCAACATCGTCTGTGCTCGCCGTCCAGCAGAGGGCGGGCAGAGATGTTTTGCTACCGCTTCTTCCACAGGAGGAAGAGAAAGGTACCCTCTATCTTTCGCACTGTCCACAGTGGAGAATGCAGCAGAGACAGAGGTACGCATCCTGGCCGAGAAGGGGGCGTTCCAGGACCTCGCGACTTCTTCGTGAAGCTCAGGAAGAAAAGGCGCGGGTCTGGACTGTAATGGGGCGTGGTCCTTCTTGAGGAAGCATCCATCCAGTTGGTTGTGCGGGGGCTGCGCGGGCGCCTCCCAGTCGAGGCCGAGGTTTTCGACGGCTTGAGAGAGCAGACGCATCAACTCTGACTCAATGCCAGCCCTTCTTCCAGAAGGCTCGCGAACAGCGGGGGGGAGGTCCACAGAGCTCGCCCAATCCTCACTGTCCGACGCCAGGATAGAACAGGCCTCGGCTATTTCGTCGATCTCAATGGCGGAAGCGGTGGCAGACGGCGGCCGCTGTCCGTCGGTTAGCGACTCGAGCGATGCCGGCGAAGCTGGCGGGCGAACCGGCGAGCTTTGGCGGGCAGGAGAAGGCTCGGGAGCGTGCTGAGCACGGCGCTTTTTACGGCGCGGCGTAACAGCGGGCTGAAGTGCAGGCTCTGAGAAGGATGCCAGGCGAGTCCTCAGAGTCACCATAGGCAGCAGCTCACAGTGAGGGCATCCGCCGTCGACGAGAGCGAGAGCCGCATGATCCTCACCCAGGCAGGAAACGCAGATGACATGGCGGTCCCCGTCGCTGAGTGTGGCTCGGCACGATCCGCAGGATTTTTGCATCTTTAAAAAGACGCTAGCTCTTTTAGAATTAATAGAGAGAGTGTGAAACGCAGCGGCGAACACACACTAGCAGTGAAAAAGGATATCAACGCCGGAAAGCGTAGCAGGTACGGCGGCTGAAGGCGGCGAGGTGAAGGCCAGCAGCTTCAGACTCGAAGGCACGTCCTGCTGTAGGCTTGCACTCAGACGGCGCGGCTTCTCACTCCGGATCCAGCGATGCAGTAGTGCTTCGCTGAAGAGATGAAAATCAGTTTGTATCAGCCAGTCGAGTGTATTTAGAGGCCAAGGCCATGCCTATTCTGGCGGGACATGACGAAATGGGCGCGAAGCGCCCCCATTGGGTATCACGTCCCGCAGGGCCTCTCTCGATAGGCTGCTGCTGTTGCCGCAGGGCAGCCAATAGGCGCGCGAGCCGTCTTGCCTATGTCTGCATGCTGCTGCACAGCGTTTTACATTAAATCAAAATTAAGGATAATTTTTGGCTTTAATATCTCGTGGAAAAGAGATTTCCCCCATAGCGTAAGATATTACGCAGTACGAGAGATACTCTCGTAAGAGATCCTTGGATTATTTTGGTTATTTTCTATTAGTTAGCGGAGATGCTCAGCCCTGGCTAGTTTTAGAGCCTTTTTATAACGTGACATACTGTCTTTCCGCACAATTCTAAAGACCTCTAAATTAGTTTGTTTCCATTTACGCTCTAAGTTACGAGTTTCTCTCTTGATAACATGCGTAGCACTGTTGTACCATGGTGCTTGAGTTTTCTCTCTAACCTTTTTTAATCTACTTGGTGCAACAATTTCTAATGTACTAGAGAAAATGGTGCTCAAACTGCTAGTCAATTCCTCTAGTTTATCTGTTTGTTTGGGTTTACTGAGCAGCTGAGATAGATCAGGTAAGCTATTTGAGAATCTATCTATATCTATAGTGGTTGGAAGGATTGTTCTGCCAGGACGATAACGTGGCGCAACATGACAAATTTCAGCAGTACGTAGTATGCAAGTTCCCATGTAATGATCAGTGACATCATCACTTCGCGGTATAATATCTATATCGGTTGGATTGGTTCCATATGATATAATTAAATCTAGTGTATGATTTAGACGATGAGTGGGACCACTGACGTTTTGCTTGACCCCCAAGGAGTTTAATAAATCTGTAAACGCAGCCCCTAACGCATCATTTGTGTTATCTATGTGTATGTTAAAATCTCCAACAATTATTGCTTTATCGACATTGAACAATAGATCTGAGAGAAAGTCTGCAAACTCTTTAAGGAAATCAGCATAGGGCCCTGGAGGTCTATATACAGTAGCCAAGGCTAGAGATAATAGGGATTTCTTTCTTACATCTAAGAGCGTAACATTTAGCACAAGTACTTCAAACGAATTAAACCTGTGACCTGTTTTCTGAGTAACATTTAGAATATCTCTATAGATTGATGCAACACCGCCGCCACGACCGATCAGACGGGGCTCATGCTTATAACAGTATCCTGGTGGAGTAGACTCATTTAGACCGAAATAATCATTTGGTTTAAGCCAGGTTTCAGTAAGGCAAAGTACATCGAAACTATTATCTGTGATTTCATTTACGATAACCGCCTTAGGTGTGAGCGATCTAATGTTTAGAAGACCTAGTTTTAGAAATTGTTTTTGTTCACTGATATTGAGAATTTCTGGTTTAATTACAATTAGATTTTTCCTAGATCCTACAGTAGATTTATTGTTTGGCCTCACTAAACACGGAATAAACACAGTTTCTATATAATGTTCTACACTACTTATGATATCAATTAAGTTGGGACAGCAAAGACTGTGATTTGGACTTTGACTTACTAGTCATATGGTGTGTAGCGTCTTGGAGATGTTGTCCGACAGAACAGCCGCTCCGATTCTGCTGGGGTGCAGGCCATCAGCACGGTAGAGCCTAGGTCGCTCCCAGAACATATTCCAATTATTTACAAAGAGCAGTTTCTGTTCATTAGACCATGACATTAACCATTCATTTAGTGCAGATAATCTACTGAACCGTTCCTGTCCTTGTCGGTACGTGGGAAGCGGTCCAGACACGATGATCGTTGCTTCAGGCAATGTGCTGCGTACCGTCTCGATCAGGCTCCTGTAGTCCTTCTTCAGAACCTCCGTCTGCCGCAGCCTGATGTCGTTCACTCCCATGTGCAGCACAACAGCTCCGACGCGCTCGTCACCATACAGGATCTCGGGAACCTGTGCAACAACATCTAGTACACGAGCACCAGGAAAGCAGTGAGTGCGCACCTTACCTTTACCTGAGGTAGCGCGGACATGACGGACCATGGAACTGCCGATGATCATGGCGTCGTCGCGTTCCGACTCGCGAAGAGGGGAGAAGCGGTTCCGGGTGGAGATCTCCAAGACCGGGAGGGGCGGAGAGGTTCTTGCCCTGGTCCTGGCTTGTGTCTTCCGCTGTGGGATCACCCAGGGTCCATGGTGTTGTGTCGGTGCCGGAGTGAATGAAGCAAGGGATGATCGCGTCCTGGGTGCTTGCGTCCTGTGCAGATAAACACACGGAGTAGACGAGGTCGGAGTCAAAAAGTTACTAACCACTGACTTGTGAGCATCTGCGCGTGATGTTTCAAGCGCTGAACGCCAATCTCGCAGCTCGGCTTGCCTCTCTAGTAGATCACGGATCTGATTCTCCAAGGACTCCAGCTCTAACTGCACCGAATGCAGCCAAATGTGTCCTCACCTGCACTAAGAGGTAACGTTAGACACACATCCGAAATGTTCGCCATTATAACAGATGAACAGTAAATTAGTAGTGATACTACCAATATCACTACTAATTTAGGACTGAAATGCTGGATAGAACCCGTATCCTTTCAGTGAAATGGGTGTAAATGAGACGATCATTAGGCAAGAGGCCACGCGTGCAAAGTTAGCGGGCTGAAGCTAGTAGCGAAAATTCGGAAAGTTGGATTGTTTTTTATAAGGAATAGTATCAAAGATAAGTTCACATGCTGTAAAAATAGACAGTGCTTGATTATAAATGAGTGGTAAAGAAGAAAATCAAGGATATATGAATCAATTCGATGGAGCTCCAAACAAAAACCGCACACGCATGCGCATCAGACATCTATTTGGTTGCTAGGGCATTCTGGGTGGTTGCTATGCGGTTTCTAGTGTACTTATGGTGGATGCTAGGGTACTCTGGGTGGACGATAGGGTGTTGCTATTTTGTTGCTAGGGTATTCTGGATGGTTGCTTGGGTACTCATTGCTAGCATGTTTCAGATAGATGCCATGCATAAAAGAGCATTATAGGACCCCTTTTACAGATGAGTTTGGATGAGAGTCCTGATCCGATTACAGCTTCATTTTATAATCCAAATAACATTAGGTGCTTAGGTCAACATGTTAAGAGTTTAACTACAGATCTTTTTCTTGTTATCCTGCAGCTGTGAATCTGTGAAGGACGATGGCGTCTGTTAAAGTTGAAGATCTGCTTGAGAAATCACTGAGTGAACTGGTAGAAGCTGAACAGAAGACGTTTAAGTGGCACTTAAAGAATGATCATATGCGTATAAAAAAGTCTGAAATGGAGAAAGCAGATATCTTAGACACAGTGGATAAGATGGTAGCATGTTTTGGACCAGAAGAAGCTGTGAAGATCACAGTGGAGATCCTGAGGAAGATGAACCAGAACAATCTGGCTGAGCAGCTGGAGAACAAACACAAGCAAGGTAACATTTAATTCACTCTGACTGTAATGTGATTGATTGTTTACCAATGTAATGGTCTGACATAAACTCTGCTGATGTGTCTGTGTGGTCTATGTTTCCCATTGAATGATCCTCTGAATGAAGGCAATATGAAAAAATCTGCTGCTGTTGGAGCCCTTTCAGAAAAGATCAGGGCTAAATAATCCCTGTCTGTACATGGAAACGTACTCGGTTACTAACGTAACCTCGGTTCTCTCTAGAGAGGGAACGAGTACTGCGTAATAGCTTACGCTAGGGGAAAAACTCTTTTCCATGAGATATTGAAGCCAAAAATTATCCTTAATTTTTTATTAATGTAAAACGCTTTGCAGCAGCAAGCAGACATAGGCGAAACAGCTCGCGCGCCTATTGGTTTGTTTTGCAGCAAATGCAGCAGCCTATCGAGAGAGACTCTGCGTGACGTAATGACCAATGGGGGCAATTCGCGCCCATATCGTCACGTCCCGCCAGAAGGGGCGTGGTCTCACCCTATAAATATGCTCGTTAGGCTGGTACAAGCTGGTTTTTATCGCTGAAGCGAACCAGAGCGTATTCCAAGCACGGCAAGATACGCAGTACTCGTTCCCTCTCTAGAGAGAACCGAGGTTATGTTAGTAACCGAGTACGTTCTCTTACGAGAGTATCTCTCGTACTGTGTAATAGCTTACGCTAGGGGAACACAATGCAACACGCCGTGCGTACAGGGATCCAACACCAAAGTCCCGGGGGCCGAAGCCCAGGGCTCATGTAGTGCATAATCACCATAAACTCACATAGAGTGGAGGAAGAGAGGCTGGAAGCGTCATTCCCTATAAAAAAGCACCCAGCGGGGCTATCATATGACAATAAACGCGCAGCCAGGGTGAAAGCTTTCAGCCTGATCTGGGTGGCCATACGTGTGTCAACACTCATGGGGCTGCAGTAAACTCAGCATCTGGGCCGCACAGCGGGGCAGATAGCACTGAATTTTAGACCGCCAAAAGCTTAGCTTGTAAGGCGGGTACCTCCAGGTTATAGTATTTTATAAATGTAGACGGCGAGGCCCAGCCCGCGGCCGTACAGATATCTTGCAGGGAAACCCCGCTCGACCACGCCCACGAAGAGGCCACGCCTCTCGTGGAGTGCGCTCTGACACCCAAGGGGCACTCTAGGCCCTTCGCAGAGTAAGCGAGCGCAATGGCATCCACTATTATTCTGGATAGGCTCTGTTTTGAGGCGGCGAGTCCCTTGGAACGCCCGCCAAACAAAACAAAAAGCTGCTCCGTCTGTCTGAAAACAGACGAGCGTGACACATAAGCTCTCAATGCCCTGACGGGGCAAAGGAGACTCGCATCCTCCTCCTCACTGAGAACCGGAAGGGCGGACAGGGATATTACCTGGGCCCTGAACGGTGTATTGAGGGATTTCGGGACATACCCGTGCTTTGGTTTGAGAATGACCTTCGAGTCATTAGGCCCAAACTCCATACACGACGCGCTTACTGAAAGCGCCTGTAAGTCCCCTATGCGCTTCACTGAAGCGAGAGCCATGAGAAACACTGTTTTGAACGACGGGTGTTTCATGTCCACCAGCTGGATTGGCTTGAACGGGGCGCCTTTCATGGCCTCCAGGACCGTGGAAAGGTCCCACGTCGGGACTGAAGGGGGCCTGGGAGGGTTCAGCCTCCGAGCTCCCCTAAGGAAACGCACGACTAAGTCGTTTTTCCCCAGCGACTGGCCAGACACCGGTTTTGCAAACGTTGCTATGGCCGCCACATATACTTTGAGCGTGGATGGGGTCCTGCCCTTATCCAGTAGCTCTTGAAGGAAGGAAAGCACTTCCGAAACCCCGCATTCCACAGGTGAAAAGCTCTGGGCTTGACACCATGCAGAGAAAACAGACCATTTCGAGGAGTAGAGCCGCCTGGTAGACGGAGCTCTAGCCTGCGCGATCGTGTTTAACACTCCTTCTGGGAGGCTAGCGGGTACCTGTTGATGGCCCATGCGTGCAGGGACCACAACTCCGGGCGAGGGTGCCAAATCGAGCCCTCCGCCTGAGAGAGGAGGTCTCTCCTCAATGGTACAGGCCATGGGGCAGTGCTGGCCAGCTGCATCAGGGCAGGGAACCACGTCTGGTTTGTCCAGAGCGGAGCTACGAGCAGCACTGGGCATCCGTTCTCCCTGATTCGTTCCAACACCTGAGGCAGGAGCGAGACAAGAGGAAAAGCATATAGGGGGCAGCGGGGCCAAACATGAGCCAGCGCGTCCTTGCTTTTCGAGAAAAACTCTGGGCAATGAGCGTTTTCGTGGGACGCGAATAGGTCCACCTGTGCTCTGCCGAACGTTTTCCACAGCAGCTGGACCGTCTGCGGGTGCAGCGACCATTCCCCTGCTGGAACATTGTTCCTGGACAGTCTGTCTGGTCCCACATTCAGGTGACCAGGCACGTGCGCTGCTCTCAGTGAGAGCAGGTTGTGCTGAGCCCAGACCAGGAGGCGTTCCGTCAGCCTGTGAAGGTTTCGTGACCTGACGCCGCCCTGGCGATTTATGTATGCCACCACTGACATGTTGTCCGACCGGACCAAGACGTGGTGGCCTGTTACCTGGGGACAAAAACGCCGTAGCCCTTTGTCGACTGCTATCATCTCCAAGCAGTTTATGTGAAGGAGCTTTTCCCGTTCTGACCACAGGCCAGCTAGCGGTCTGCCCTCGAGCAGCTCCCCACCCCGAGGTGGAGGCGTCCGTAGACACCACCTTCACACTCAAAGCGGTCCCCAGACTCACACCTGACTGATACCAGTCGGTTATTTTCCAAGGTTCCAGGCTGAAACACACTGAAGGTCGACCCTGAGGCGAAACAGACCCGCTGTCCATGCCCTGGGTGGAACCCGCGCTTTTAGCCACATCTGCAGTGGGCGCATGCGGAGCAAGCCCAACTGGAGTACAGAGGCTGCTGAGGCCATCAGCCCCAGCATTTTCTGAAACCTTTTGAGCGGAACTATCGCGCCGTGGCGGAAGGATTTTGCGCCGCGCTGAATATTTAGCCCGCGCTCTGGTGACAGGCGTGCTGTCATGGACAGCGAGTCCAACACGGTTCCCAGAAAGGAAATTTTCTGACTGGGAGACAGTGAGCTCTTCGCCCAATTGACTTTGAGGCCCAGCTCCTCGAGGTGCTCGAGTAATGCGGCCCTGTGTTCTATGAGCTCCGATCGTGATCGAGCTAGAATCAGCCAATCGTCCAAGTAGTTCAGGACTCGCATGCCCTGAAGTCTCAGGGGTGCGAGCGCCGCGTCCATGCACTTCGTAAATGTACGAGGTGCTAGGGACAGGCCGAACGGCAGGACTGTGTATTGATATGCCTGGCCCTCGAAGGCGAATCTCAAGAATCGCCTGTGATGGGACGCTATTTGTATTTGGAAATAGGCGTCTTTCAGATCTATCGACATAAACCAGTCCCCGTGGCGCACTTGCGCGAGGATTTTCCTGGTCGTAAGCATTCTAAACTGGCGTTTCACAAGCACTCTGTTCAGCTGTCGTAGATCTAAAATGAGTCTGAGACCCCCATCCTTTTTCGGTACCAGAAAATATCTGCTGTATAGGCCCCCTTCGCTCTGAGCCTGAGATAAAGGTTCTATAGCCCCTTTGCTCAGTAGTTTCGCTATCTCGGCACGAAGTAGATGAGACACTTCGTTTTTCACCGTAGTTTCGACACGCGCCGTATAATGGCGCGGGCGTCGAGCGAATTGTAGCGAATAGCCTCTCTTTATAGTGTTCAGCACCCATTCTGACACCCCGGGAAGCTGTGACCACCCATCTGCGTGAATAGCTAGAGGCAGAATGAAATCCGGGCTCCGGCCGCGACAAAACGGCAGCTCGAGAGCCCGGGCATACTGGGAACACAACACCGTGTTTACAGCGTTCGAGGCGGGGGGCGCGCTGATCACAGCGGGCGGCCTGGCCGCGCTCAGCTTTTTTATGGCAGGTTGTGCAGAAAAAGCGAGCGGGGGAGATCCCGTAGGAATCGGCGTGTCTGTGAGAAAATGTGGGCGCAGGTCTGTGGGCACATTTATTACACTGAAAACATTGTCGGTCATGGCCGACTGAATGTGTGTTGGTTTCGTTTTTACAGAAACCAAGGGACACGCAGCATGTAGTGTGAGCGGGCATGGTGACATGGGCGCGTTTACTACATTGTTTGCACAATCGACCTGAGTCGATTTTATTTGTGCTAGCCCTGCACCGTGGCGGGCTGTGTCTGGGTGTGGGAATGGGCACTGGGTGGGCATTCTTACAACACTCATAACACCATCGGCCGTGGCCGGAACACCAGAAAATGCACTCTTTATTGGATTTATCTGGGTAGCCGTAAAAACGGCTTTTGCGCGCAGGCAAACGGGCTGAGACACCGGCTGGCTCACTGCGAAATAAACTGGGACTTAACTGGGAAATAAACTGCGGCTTTAGTAGCGCGAAGAGCGAGGTCTGTAGCGCTTCTCAGGTCCGCCACGCAGATCGCTCCGGGTCCTTCCTCGTCCAATTTAAGGAGAAGGTCGGCCTGGAAGATCTGCAGGATAGCCATAGTGTGCAGCGCTGAAACTGCTTGCCCGGCGGCGGTGTAAGCGCGTCCGTGCATGGCTGACGTCACTCGGCAGGCTTTAGATGGTAGCGTCGTGTGAGCGCGCCGTCCAGCGGAGGGCGGGCAGAGATGAGACGCTACAGCTGGTTCCACAGGAGGAACAGAAAGGTATCCTCTGTCCTTCGCGCCATCCACCGAGGAGAAAGCAGCAGAGGCAGAGGTACGCAGCCTGGCGGAGAAGCCTGGCGTTCCACGATTTAGTCACTTCCTCGTGAAGTTCCGGGAGGAAGGGCGCGGGCCGCGATTTTGTCGGAGCCTCATCATTTTCGAGAAAGCGTCCGTCCATGCGGTTGGCTCCCAATCGAGGCCGAAGCTTTCCACGGCCTGAGAGAGCAGACGCATCAGCTCAGTCTCAATGCCGGCTCTCTTACCAGTGGTCTGGCGGGAAACGCTAGCGGAGGGGAGGTCCACGGAGCTCGCCCAATCCTCGCTATCGGATGCCAGGAGAGAACACGCCTCGGTGGGTTTGCCAAACTCGTGGATGGACGCGGCGGCAGGCGGCGGCCGTTGTCCGTCAGTGAGCGACTCGAGCGAAGCCGGCGAAGCTGGCGGGCGAGCCGGCGAGCTTTGGCGGGCTGGAGAAAGCTCGGGAGCGCGCTGGGCGCGGCGCTTCCTGCGGCGCGGCACCACGGCGGGCTGCGGTGAAGGCTCGGAGAATGATGCCAGGCGAGTCCTCAGAGTCACCATAGGCAAAAGCTCGCAATGAGGGCATCCGCCATCAGCGAGCGCGAGAGCCGCGTGATCCTCACCCAGGCAGGAAACACAGATGACGTGCCGGTCTCCATCGCTGAGCGGGGCGCGGCACGAGCCACAGGAAGGCATCTTTAAAAAGACGCAGCTCTTTTTGTGAGAGAAGTGTGAGTCGCGTCAAGTAAGCGAGCAAACACTCTCAACAGAGTAAATACACACAGAGTATGAAAGGATATAGAACGCCGGAAAGCGCAGCAGGTACGGCAGTTGAAGGCGGCGAGGCCAGCGACTCCAGAGCTCGTCCCGCTGAAAGGCTTGCTTCGACGGCGCGGCTTCTCACTCCGGATCCAGCGATGCGTGTGCTTCGCTGAAGAGGTAAAAATCAGCTTGTATCAGCCTAACGAGCATATTTATAGGGTGAGACCACGCCCCTTCTGGCGGGACGTGACGATATGGGCGCGAATTGCCCCCATTGGTCATTACGTCACGCAGAGTCTCTCTCGATAGGCTGCTGCATTTGCTGCAGAGCAACCAATAGGCGCGCGAGCTGTTTCGCCTATGTCTGCTTGCTGCTGCAAAGCGTTTTACATTAATAAAAAATTAAGGATAATTTTTGGCTTCAATATCTCGTGGAAAAGAGTTTTTCCCCTAGCGTAAGCTATTACGCAGTACGAGAGATACTCTCGTAAGAGAACAAGAAAATATAACAGCAAGCAACAATTACAGGGCCAAGAAGAACAGCAGCACATCTTATACAAGTACATTAATTAGAACAGGCTGTCTAGTCATTTTTTACGAATGGTTAAATGGTTTACAGCAGTCTTAAACCCTGAATTAAAACTTCTACAAGCAACTTCTACATACGCAGGGTCATTGCAATAACCCCAACCTAACCCTAATACAGTCTCATGTCTTGTTTGGTGTGTTAGATGTCAATGGTTTGATCAAAAATCTTGTAATAATTTTGGTCAGGATGGATAAGGAATAATTACTTAAAAAGTCAAATTATGTCATTTACTCACCCTCAAGTGGTTTCAAACCTGTATGAATTTCTTTCTTTTCCTGAACACAAAGGAAGATATTTTGAAGAATGTCAGTCACTAAACAGTTTATAGGCCCCATTGACTTCTGTAGTAGAAAAAAAAAAAACGTTCATACAGGTTTGAAACAATTTTGAGGGTGAGTAAATGATGACAATTGTAATTTTTAAGTGAACTATTCCTTTAAGTTGAACTGAGTCTAATAGTTACAATCTGATAAATCCAATTCCAATTGCATTCAAGTATTAATCAAGGCATTTCCATCATTTATGTTGTCAACTTCAGCATAATCAGATGTGCATGGAAACACGATTGCAGTAAGAGTGTGATTAATTTGAATATAGTAGATGCAGGAATTTATGAAAAGCACAATCACTTAGTTTTTGCTGTATTTTTCCCTATTTCTTAAAGGCTCGACCACAGACAGTCAAGCTACTCTTCATAATTACACAGAGATCAGCCGCAGACTGAAGGACAAATTAAAAGAGGACTACAAGCGGATACTGATTGGTAATTCAGAGACGGGTCATCAGGAATACCTGAACGATATCTACACTGATTTATATGTGGTGGAGAATGAGACTGGAGGAAGAGTTAACAACCATGAGGTTATACAGATCGAATCAAATCCCAACCGATTGAATGACAAGGAGACGGCAATCAAGTGTAATGATATGTTTAAAGTCCAGTGTGACCCGGACCGACGAAACAGAAAAGTGCTGACAACGGGAATCGCAGGAGTGGGAAAAACTGTCTCTGTCAATAAATTCATCTTTGACTGGGCTGAAGGAACAGAAAATCAGGATATAGTCGTCATATTTCCACTTCCATTCCGTAGATTGAATTTGATTAAAGGAAAGTACAGTCTCATGGGACTGCTCAACAAATACTTCTTTAGTAGTCCTGAAGAATTGCCCTCTCTTCCTGAAGGTGATGGTAAAGTTATGTTCATCTTTGATGGGCTGGATGAATGTCGCTTTACTTTGAACTTTAAAGATGACGACACATTTACAAATGTAAATGAAAAAACAACAGTGAGTAAGATAATAATAAACCTTATCAAGAGACACCTGGTTCCCTCTGCTCTCATCTGGATCACATCCAGACCAGCAGCAGCCAGTCTGATTTCCCGAAACTACATTGATCAAGTGACAGAGGTGCGAGGATTTAACGATGAGCAGAAAGAGCAATACTTCATAAATAACAGCAGTCCTGAGGTCGCTGGAAACCTCATCAGTCACATCAAGAAATCCAGGAGTCTGTACATCATGTGCCACATCCCCGTCTTCTGCTGGATCTCTCTTATTGTTCTTCAGCCTCTACTGGCTCAAGAGAGCAATAACAAAACTCCAACAACTCTCACAGGGATGTACACAAGCTTCTTAATTTCTCAGAAGGAACAGATGGAAGAAAAATACTGTGCTGAGTCTTTTGATCAGATTATTCTGAAGCTTGGGAAACTGGCCTTTCAACAGCTGGAGAAAGGAAACCTGATTTTCTACAAAGAAGATCTTAAGAAGTGTGGACTAGATGTCAGGGAAGTTTCAGTGTACTCTGGGTTATGCACTCGAATGTTTCAGGAGGAAAAGGTAGCAGCAAGAAACGTTTACAGCTTCGTACATCTCAGCGTCCAGGAATTCCTTGCTGCTCTTCATGTGTTTATGATGGGCAAAGATGAGAAAGCTGACCTATTTCTTCAATTCTGGAGAAAACTTACATGGAAAATGTCCAAAAAACCACTGTTTCAGCTTCATAATGCTGCAGTCAAGAAAGCTTTACAGAGTGAGAATGGACATCTGGACCTTTTCCTTCGGTTCCTCCTGGGTCTTGAGTCCAATCAGAGTGACCTGAAGGGACTACTGCCAGGACTGGAGCTCAGAACAGGGGACATGAAAAACACTGTTGACTACATCAAAAAGAAAATAGCGAAGGAGGAGTCAGTAGAGAGGACCATCAATCTCTTCCACTGTCTGAGCGAACTGAAAGATGACTTTGTGGAGGAAATCCAGAAGAATCTGAGCTCAGGAAAGCTTTCAGCACAGAATCTCTCCACTGCTCAATGGTCTGGTCTGGTGTTTGTGCTCCTGATGTCAGAAGAGACTCAAGAGAAGTTTGAACTGCAGAAATACAGAAGATCTGATGAAGCATTGATGAGACTGCTGCCAGTGATCAAAAACACCAGAAGAGCACTGTAAGAGTCTCCTTTACATTCATTTATAAACACTGTTAGTCTTTTGCAATTGCCTTCGTTTCCAATGGGTGCCTTGCTGGCCTAGACTGTTCAGAAAAATGAATAAATGTAATGTGTGTGAAAATAAAAGCTGGTTTGATTTTTTATGAAGAGATTGTTTTAGCTTTGCTTAATTAACTACACTTAAATGTTTTTTCAAGCTCCAGATTATAAACACAAATAAGCACTACTAATACTCTTTGTTTTGTTCTCTACACAGGCTACACAGCTGTAATCTCACAGCTCAGTCCTGTCAGAGTTTATCATCAACTCTACAATCCTCAAACTCCTTCCTGAGAGAGCTGGATCTGAGTAATAATGACCTGCAGGATTCTGGAGTGAAGCTTCTGTCTGATGGACTGAAGAGTCCAAACTGTAATCTGGAGATACTGAGGTGAAAGTTAATTATTTTAAAACCAATGCTATAATCAGAGGCTGACTTAACCAATAAGCAAGGTAAGCGGCCGCTTAGCACCCCAAGAGACAAAATATTTGCAGCAATGTGATACTTTTCCATATTTATACCAGGGTTCTCAAGTCTCACGCATTGGCCGTGAGACACACGCAATTCAACCAGTTCACACGCCACACCGTGTATTTCTCACGCTAAAAAGGCAATGCCAACCAAGTTGTCCTGCAAGCTTTATATAACATTTACGAGGCGCAGGCACACAAAGTGAAGTTTCCTGTCGCCAGGGCGTCCGTATCTCGGCCAGATTGCGTTCGTTACTAGGCAACATAGATGCGTGAACACACGGAAGTTGACTGAACATTTTCGGCCATCGCGCAAACGTACGCACACACATTCTCGGTTACTAGGTAACCAACAATATCGCGCGAACACACGTCATGATGGAGAAGGTAAGTTGGAAGAAAGCTCGTCTAACATTTTTAGGCTAGAACATTTAATATATAGCCAATCGAATACATTATTATTGATGCAGTCAAAAACTCTACAACTACTTTGCAACCAAGCCAGAAGCTTTTGCTAAGGGAAATGTTAGTGGGTATGGGAAGGAATGAAGTTTATTGAAGAATTGAATTTTATTTTAAATTACATATTATACTGTATTAATAGTCTTTCTAGTTACATTTAGGCTACATGTATTAAGGCCGAGTGCTCTCGGTAATATTTTATATCCTGTCAAAACATATAATCATTGCCATTGCATTTGTATTTTTCAAAGATGTCAAGGAAAATATGCAAAAAGATTTGTTTTTCCAAACTGTTTGGAGCAATTTGTTATATTTTAGTAATTTTGAAATAACATTAAAGAGTATATTTGATGTGATGAATTGCTCTGTCATTGATCAGATTTACCAATTGTTATAATTTTAATTTGTGCTGGTTAATTCTGAACAATAGGTAAAATTGGGGGGCGGGGCTCCACTTGGGCTCCTCCCCTTGGGCTCCTCCCCTAACCGGATGTGATCTCACTCCAAGCTTTTGATAAAACTTGAGAACCTATTTATGTATTGTTCCTCTATACTCCGTATTCAAGGACACAACATTTAGGCTGTAAACAGATAACTTTTTATTCTTCTTCCCTTACTCTGGCATAACTCTACCTTCAACTACTCCAGTGCCCCACTGTGGCCATAACATGCCATTACATCTCCCCTTTTTAGATGAAAGTTTAACTGTTTTAACAGAGCCTTTAAATAACACAATACATTCAACAACAGTATGGCTACTTATTTATTTCACTCACTTAACTTGTGATTTTACGAATTTCTTCAAATCCTTTTTCAAACTTGATGCGTTCAAAGAGAAATGAACAGAAGATATTTTACTTCACCGTAGCCCTTTTTGTAAACTTTATCCTAAATTAAGTGGAAAATTCAATAACTTAGAACATGACTTTTGTAATGAACATATCACTTTTCAAACAGAAAATTATTACTTTTTTTTTTTTTATCCTCCGTGGTGTGTATGCATTTGTTTCATGCTCAAAGGTCCAGTCTCTCAGGAGCCTTAGACAGTCTCCCTGACCTAGTCACCGTCATATCACCTGATGCTGGAGGCACTGGAACTTCCCTGAGGTGTGAACGGTTGCGTCGCAGCCGTCCTCCCTCCGGGGTCTCCACCTCGTATGAGCGTGGTGTATGTGCCTGACTAACAACAGTCCCTTTTGTGTGTGTGGGTTTGATCCACACGTGCTGTCCAGGCTGGAGAGGTGGTAAGGTTTGAGTACGATGTCTCCGATTGAACGTTTGTTGCTGTTGCAATTTCAACACCGTGTCCTTTTCTCTGAACCTCTCAAGATTGGGCCACTGTGGTTGTAACTGCTCCGATGATATGGGGACTGGTGTTCTAATTCTCCTCCCCATCAGCAGTTGTGCTGGGGAGCTCCCGTGTGCCAATGAAGTAGCCCTGTAGGCCAGCAGAGCTTTATGAAAATCTCCCTCTTTCACTAAAAGAGACTTCACAGTTCTAATGGCCCATTCAGCCTCCCCATTGCTGCGGAGGTAACGGGGGCTGCTTGTCACATGGGCAAAGTCATATTCCTGTGCAAACTGAGCAAAATCGTGACAGGAGAATTGCAGCCCATTGTCTGTGACAAGCACTTCTGGGCATCTATATCTGGCAAACACAGCTTTAAATCTGGCAATGGTCTGTTTTGCTGATGTGCTGCCAGGTAGGGAACAAACTTCGATATAGTGAGAGAAGTAGTCTATTATAACTAAATAGTTCCCATTCTGCCATTGGAAGAGATCAGCAGCAACCCTCTGCCACGGTCTGTATGGTAGTTCTGTTGTGAGCAGAGGCTCGACTGTTGTTTGAGCTTCACGTGCGCAAATCTCACATCTCTCGACCATTTGCTTTACAGCAGACGTGATACCTGGCCACCAGACTGATTCTCTGGCCCTTGCTAGGCATTTGTTGATACCTTGATGTCCCTGGTGCTGTCTCTGCAGGATGTCAGGTCTCATGCACTCAGGGATTATGAGTCTCTCTCCTTTCATGAGCAGTCCTCTTCCTTCATGCAAAACTGACCTATTGGGCCAGTAGGGCAGCAGCTGCTCATGCACATCTCGTCTGTGTCCCGGCCATCCATTTGCAATGTATCTGCTGAGACGTTTGCAGGTGTTATCTAACGTTTGTGCACTCTTAATCTGTTCCAGCTTCGTTGGAGTGGCTGGCAGGCTTTCAACTACGCTGTCCAGGTAAGCTTTGCATTCTCTTTCCAGGTCTTCCTCCGCCTCTGTGGCTGCAGTTGGAAGAGGTGCTCTGGACAGGGCGTCAGCTGTTATCAGATTTTTACCTGGAACATGGATAATGTTAAAGTTGAATCTGAGCAGCCTGAGTCTGAATCTGATTATCCTCGGCGGGAGGTCATCTAGTGCTCTGGATTTCAGGAGTGTTATGAGTGGCTTGTGATCAGTTCTTATGGTAAAGTCCAGTCCACTCACGTATCCACGCAAGCGCTCACATGCCCAGGTCACAGCCAAAGCCTCCTTTTCTATCTGGGCATATCTTGATTCGGCTTTGCTCAGACTTCTAGAAATGAAGACGACAGGTTTCCACTCTCCGTCTGTCTGTTTTTGTGTCAGGACACCTCCAAGTCCATATGACGAAGCATCCGCCGATACCATGGTTTCGTGATTTGGGCTGTACTGGGCTAACACAGTCTCTGATCCCAATTCTTTTTTCATCTCCAGGAATGCTTTCTGTTGGGGTGCTCCCCATGTGCAGCTGTTCTCTGTCTTCAACAGGTCACGAATGGGCTTTGTCAGATCTGGCAGGCGTGACGAAATTTTGCCTACAAAGTTCACCATGCCCATGAAACGGCGAACATCCGCCACATCCTTTGGCTCTGGCATCTCCAGGATTGCCTTTATTTTTCCTGGATCTGCTCTGATGCCCTGAGAATTTATGACATGGCCCAGGAAACGGATCTCTGTCAGGGCAAATTGGCATTTCTCATTTAGAGTGAGCTCAGCCTCTCTGAATTTTTGTAGCACCCTGTGCAGCCTGTCGTCGTGCTCTGCCCGGTCTCTTCCTATGACCAGGACATCATCAGCGTGACATAGGACTCCATCAACACCATCAATCAGTTGAGAAATCCTCTTCTGAAAGTATTCGGGTGCCGAAGATATACCAAAAGGTAACCTTTTGAAGTAATTGCGCCCCTCTGGTGTGATGAACGTAGTCAACAGCATGGAGTCTTTGTGAAGTGGGACCTGCCAGAAGCCTGATGTCGCGTCAAGCTTTGTGAAAACTCTGGCTCCTTCCAGCTTGGCCAGTGTCTCATCCACTGCCGGTAAGATGTGTCTCTCTCTGATGACACTCTCGTTCAGACGGGTTAAATCCACGCAAATACGAATTTTTCCGGACGTTTTCACTATAGGGACCATGCCCGCACACCATTCAGTCGGTTCTTCCACACGAGCTATGACCCCCATCTTCTCCATCCGGTCTAGTTCCTCTTTGACTTTGGCCCGAAGAGGAATGGCCACTCGTCGCGGGGCCGAGAGGGCATAGGGTGCCGCGTTGTCTCTCGGCTTAATTTTATACTCCCCCTTAAGGTTACCCAGCCCTTTAAATACCTCGGGGTAAGTGGAGCGAAAGTGTTTTTCTGCGTCGTCAATGCTATTGAGCTGAGGGATCATCTGTAGTCTGCGGATAGCTGGGAGGCCCAATAAGGGTATAGTCAGGTCCTTCACGATGAACACCTCCTCCTCAATCTTTCTGTCACCTCTCTGAATGACCGCATGCACTTGCCCTTTTACGTCCAGAGGTTGAATGGCGGGGCCCAGCAGGGGTCTGCACGGCGCTGAATGTCTGCCATATCTATCCTGTGTGAATTCTGTCTCTGGGATAGCAGTCACAGGCGCACCTGTGTCTACTTTAAAGCGCAACGGGCCGCCATTTATGGTGAGTATTTCAGTCCATGTGGAGGACTGTGGATAGTCAACCGCACCCAGATAAGCCGCCTCATCCACTTCAATTGAATCCATCTTTTGAGCTGATCTGCACACTGCCGCAAAGTGTCCCCTCTTTTGACATTTTCTACACTCAACGTCTTTTGCTGGGCATTCAGTCCATGAATGTTTTGGGGTTTTACCACACTTCCCGCACTGTTTTGGCTTTGATGAGGTAGGCTGAGCCTGAGAATAGCTTCCGCGTTGAAAAGATATTTTTCTATGAGCCTGTCTTTTACTGTTATGAGACTGGTGAATCAGCTGACCGCAGAACAGTTTGTTGCTTTTTAACTTCCTAGTGCTGCCTCACTTGAACTATAGCTGTAGCTAAATCCAACTTTGGGTTGAGCTGAAGCTTTTCAGACAATTTAGCATCACGTATGCCGACAACAATTCTATCTCGAATCATTTCCTCAAGTAAGACGCCATATTTACAATGTTCAGCTAACTTGTGCACTGCGGTGATAAAGTTTTCTGCAGATTCCCCGACGTCTTGACATCGTTTATTGAACTTGGCTCGTTCATAAATTACATTATGTACTCCTACAAAATGTTCATCAAAGGCTTTTTTTACCCCGTCAAAGTCCTTTTCTTTCTCATCCGTCAACTGCAGTGAGCTCAGAATATCATCGGCCTTATCGCCCATTGTATAGATGAGAGAATTCACCTGGTATGCGCCGTCTTTTTCTTTCAGTCCCGACGCCATTCTGAAGCGTTCAAACCTTTTGATCCACGCGGGCCATGAGCTTGGCTCAAAGTCGAATGGTCCCGGTGGTGTGATTGTGAATATGTGGTCCATCCTGTGTGCTTTAGCTTGCCGCTAGCTGTTATTGCTCTCGCCAACTCGCTCTTTCTCTTGCTCTACAGGTCCCGTGTTTTCACTCTACTCACCATTAAAGCTACTCCGACTACTTGTCTGTACCACTAGACTCTTTCTGTCGTGGGTTATACGTCTCTGACACCATGTATTGTTCCTCTATACTCCGTATTCAAGGACACAACACTCAGGCTGTAAACAGATAACTTTTTATTCTTCTTCCCTTACTCTGGCATAACTCTACCTTCAACTACTCCAGTGCCCCACTGTGGCCATAACATGCCATTACAGTTTATACAGACATATTTTTTTGGGTGAGGGGAAGGGAATGGACTGCATTAAGATTGAATTTTCAAAATGGCTTTAAACAGTTACTAAAACTGTAAAATGATTCAATTCATGCATGATGTGGTTCTGACAGCACTGAAGATTGCAGCGCCATCTAGTGGCTGTGCACAGGACACAGTTAGCATCTCAGCCAG
The DNA here is from genome assembly GCA_029959095.1 of Rhinichthys osculus. NCBI lineage: Eukaryota > Metazoa > Chordata > Actinopteri > Cypriniformes > Leuciscidae > Rhinichthys > Rhinichthys osculus. Next base: position 3,538,646 of record JARWKJ010000013.1, on the reverse strand, counting down.
GGTTCAAAATGAACACCACACACCAAATCACAATTAACTGAAACAGTGTTACTTATCAGTTGGCTGGTATTTTTTTTTTTGTAATAGTAACAATGCATTGTTAAGAGAACATGATGTATTCACATAAATATACATTCTGACTGTAAGGACCAAGTTTAGAACTAGGCTGTGAGGGCTGAATGAAAAAAAAAATTGAAAGAGAAAATATAAGGACAACAAAAGCAAATGTCAAAATCAAATAGAGCAAATACATCCAAATAAAAATCACAAGAGGCATTTACCAAAGACTGGAGAGACATTAAACAAAAAACAGAGGATCAGAGCTACTTAAATACACTCAGAGGAAACGAGGCACAGGTGAGAACAATAAAACATTATACGATACAGAAATGAAACACGATGAGGGCCTCTTGTGGCCAAAACTAGTCAAAAATTGTTTATGAATCTTCTAAAAAATTAAGAAGCATAAAGGTTTTTTATTCTAATTAGCTCCCTGAGGTTTTCTGCTAAAATAAAAGCTTCAGTTATTTTAAATTTGAAGATATTTGACTTCCAGCATGCAGTTGAATGAGTGAGGCGCATCCAGGAGCTGCTCCGTAAATTAAATTTATTTCCAATAGCCAATGGGAACATTTAATATACTTTTAGATGACGTCTACAATGGTAGAGAACCTTTGAATGATAGCTGGAGCTTGTCATTATCGCTGAAATGCCTAAATCTAAACGTGCTTCTCCTGCTCCTGATGAAGCTGACGACGCCGGTAACATGGCTGTAGCTTCTTCTTTTAAAAGAGATGCTTACCACAACAATTTGTGAGGAAATTGTGTCAGCTACTGTGGTTACAGGTAATGACAGATTATTTTTGGACAATCCTCTACTCAGGGCAATAGGTCTACGTGAGCAGAATCGTATAGGTAACATCCTTTTTGCGCCCTGATTGGTCATGTCATTAAAGATCTACATTGTATTGACTTTTTGCATTAAGAACATTTACAGACCATAAAACTTTGACTTTTTATTATTTACACAATTTCATATGCGGACTGTTAACTGTGGTCTGTTCCCTTTTTCTTAATATATTTACAATTTGTTACGAAGCTCTCTCCGAAAGTTCAGCAGAGAGAAAGTTTGTGTTGTGTGATAATGGGTAATTTTTGTACTAATTTAGTACATGTTTCTTTCCTTTCGCGTTTTCTTTGTCCTTTAACTTAAAGCTGCAGTAGGGAGTTTTGAGAAAACGTTGACTTGACGTTGACAAAATTTTAACAAGTACAACTTACAGGTCCCACCCCTTGCTCTCTGGCGCGCCACAGCCCTCCCTCCACAGCGGAGCCTGCCGTGAACGCGCAGGCTAGTAAGCAGGGCCACCGATGACGGCGGATAAACAGTTACGGCACATTCCCTAGTAGGGACGAAACATCAACAATATGCTTTACATTGATTAAGGCCTGCCCATACTTTGACTAAAAACTTGGTCCTCAAATCATTACATATTTTGCAATACATGTAATGTAACTTTATAACGTTGCACCCTTTCTATAAGTTATAAATAGCTAGTTAGATAATATAATGGTAACTAACGTAACATATAATATTGTCACCGGGTGATTATTGGGAGAATGAGCGGCAGGTGTGGAGGGAGTGGTGATTGGGGCACATGCTCCCAAAGTGGAGTATAAAAAAAAGGCCATTTTTAAGAGAGGAGAGACACGGCGAGAAAGAGAGGACACAGGGAGAGAGGTACAGAAAGGCAGCGGAGGGAAGCCGCGAAAGGAGAGAACTTGTGGTATGTTTATTCCTCACACAGTCTGGAGAACCCCAAGCCAGCGGCATGAAGGATCCCGGCGGAGATATGAGTGGAGGCTTAATTCACTGGGAGGTATTGTGGATTGCAGTGTCTAGTGTGGAAACAAGCACGTTTGAAGTTTCGAGTGTCTTGCTGATTGCACGAGTGTGGGAAATTCTAATTTCTACTTCCACTCGTAGTCCCAGCTGCTACTGGATCCTCTGCTGTTCAGTCTCTGTCGCTAGGAATGAAGAACCACTGAGCCGGTGAGCGAATGTGAAGCTGTGAGCTGTTACTGACCCTCTGATGTTCAGAGCTGGAGGAACCATTGAGCCGGTGAGCGAATGAGAAGCTGTGAGCAGTTCTATTTCGTTCTTACTGACCGCCAGAGGCAGTGCTTCCCACTGAATATTATCTCTCTTGCTCATGCTCAGGTCGAGTCTAATAACAACAAAGTCATCACATGACCAGGTGCGTCATGGGCATCCCCTCTATTTAACCCTGTGACATCCTGCAAACTGTCTCTTTAATCTTCTCGCATACATGCAGATTACAGGTCGAAGAGAAAAATCTTTCATTCAGAATACTTGGATTCCGTCTTTCACAGCCTCGTAACAAACATTTTTGTTGGAGCCGCGCGTTGTGCGTCCTCCAGAGGCTGCGGCGGATTGAAGACAAACTTACCTGGTTGGAACACGGCTGTTCATTCCGGTCGCTGCCAGAGCGCGGTAAGTTGCTTATAAGCACTGGATATTATTTCTTTGATGAAACGTGTATAAGTGGCATCTCAGAGTGGTTTCGCTCCAAAGAAAAGCCACATTATTGCAACAGTAAGAGTGTGTGCGCTCCAGGAACAACAATATATTTTTCGTTACAGACCATCGGCGTTCACGTTAGTCGGTTGTATTCATATTGAGCATTCAAATTAGGTAAGTATTTTTATAAATTACATAGTCTTACACATGTAGCTATGTACATCCAATTTCATTGTTTTTGTTTGTTTTTTCTTATATAGGTAGTTTATTTCAAGCAGTTGCGTTATATACGAGTGTTTTCGCTCTGTTTTCTGAACTGCTACCTACCTGGTACTTCTATTAACAGTGGGATAAGTATTACCACTAGTTTGGCTGTGTAAAAAAAAAGAAAAAAAAGAAAAAAGAAAATCTAATTCGGTACCTTACCGTATAGAATTTTTGTGGCTCCAGAGTGTTCTCACTTGGCCTTCAATAAAGCACTGCTGTGGCAGTATGGAACAGCTTAGCCTGACGTGCACTGTGTGCAGGCCACTTTACAGCAGGACGATGGACATGACTGCTGTCCATCCTGCTTAGCCTTGGAACATTTGAAGCAGGGCCTCACTGAGCATGCCTGTATGAATTGTAGCACCATGTCACGGGAGCGGAGAACCTCCAGACTAGCTGCAGTAGAGGCACTCTTGACCTCAGAGGCCCCTCGGCAGGGAAAAGTGTCGGCTAAGCGGAAAAGGGTGGAAACGGTGAGTGTCTCCACCAGTAAGAGACATAGAGAGGATTCTTTAACCAATAGAGTGGAGGTGTTGACCTCAGAGTTTGCCCAGATTAAGTCTTTAATTCTAAATCTGCAACAAAGGGAGGCACCATCACCGATGTTGAGAAATTCCAGTAAAGAATTACCCGTTCCTGAGGAGGATATGCTGTCCATGGCAGCCTCTCAAAACCAGTTTCGGGGGAGGGAAATGAAGAATTCTTATCAGTAAGCCACTCTCACTTCTCTCATGATGACTCTCAGAACACGGCACAGGGTTCAGCTGAAGGAGTAGAATCAGATCAGGATGTGGTGAGACAAGCCCTCCAGATAGCGTTGGCACGCTTAAGCCTGGACACTGCCCCTACAGTGGCAGCTCCCTCCAGTGCCTTTTTCAGAGGAACGGCAAAACCATCTGCTCTTGGCATTCCCCCATCCGAAGATTATATTGGGGAACTACAGAGGTGCTGGGCTAATCCCAAGTCACTTACTCATCATACCACAGCAAGCAGGTCTTCTAACAGCGCTAGAGCATCCATTATGATGATATGTTATATACGCACATACCTTTTTATAGTATTTGCACCTGGTTAAGAATGCTGATAATGATAATTCAGATTGATGCAATTTGATTTATTGGGTGATGTAATTTAGACGTTTTTCATTTTAAATAGTTATTGCTATTTGGGCCAGTTGTTGTCGCCAAAACACATACTCTTCTAAAAGAGTGCGTACGCACGGTCAAGAGCATCCTTACGGTGCGCACTTATTTATGCCAAGTTTATTTTTTATAAATCCCGATATGTGCGTGGAAAAATGCATACACATATTTATATACCCATTTTGTGCGTACGCAATGTTTATACATCAGGCCCCAGGTGCGTAGCGGCAGCTTTGTCCCCAATACAAGCCAGGGGGGTACAGGTGCTCCCTTATCTGGACGACTGGCTCATCTGTGCTCCATCTCAAGGGCAGGCAACAGAACACACCAATCTGCTGATTGCCCATGTCACTCAGTTTGGTCTCATGGTGAATTTTAGCAAGAGTCAGTTGATCCCATGTCAGTCGGTGAAATTCATAGGCATCACTCTAGACTCGAGATCAATGAAAGCATTCCCATCACCTCAGAGGGTGGACAGCATATTGCTCTTACTCCAGGGTTTTCGGAAACAGATCAAGCTGCCATTCAGAGCGGTCCTGGGAGATAATACAGACAGATGCTTCACTAAGTGGCTGGGGGGCAGTGTGGCAGCACAGGATGATCAGGGGATTGTGGAAACCCGGGCAAGCCACAAAAGACATAAATACCCTGGAGCTCCAAGCAGTGCAATTAGCTCTGAAGCATTTTGCGCCGTCCCTAAAGAATCGCCATATTCTCATCAGAACGGACAATACATCGGTGGTATATCATATCAACCATCAAGGCGGCACGAGGTCCAGTCAGTCAGTCCTTGAGAGTAGCACAAGACCTCCTGACATGGGCCTTCCCTCGATTCACAAGCGTCAGGGCGATGCATATACCGGGAGTGTCGAATGTGGTGGCAGACTTCTTGTCTCGCCCCAGACCTTTGCTAGGAGAATGGAGACTCAATCTAGAAGTTGTTCAGATGATTTGGCGACGATTTGGCAGAGCACAGGTGGACCTGTTTGCCTCTGAGACCTCGACCCACTGCCCCCTGTGGTTCTCCTGGACAGAGAAGTCCAGCCCGTTGGGTCAGGATGCGTTAGCACATGCCTGGCCAAATCTTCTACTCTCTGCCTTTCCCCCGAACCCCTTAATTCTGCCAACTCTCCACAGAATTCTTCAAGGGAACCACAGGATGCTCCTAGTGGCACCGAACTGGCCAGGGAGACATTGGTTTTCAATGTTATGCAGGCTTCTCAAAGGGGAGCCCTGGAGCCTACCCAGGAGGCAGGACCTGCTCCTTCAGTTGCAGGGGCAGATTTGGCACTCAAACCCAGATCGGTTACAGCTCTGTGTCTGTCCGCTGAAGAGCCAGGATTGCTGTTGAAGTCTTGTGATGTTAAGGTGCAAAACACAATCCTGAATTTTAGAGCACCTTCCACCAGGAATATCTATGCGTGCAGGTGGAAGCTTTTCACTGATTGGTGTACACCAAGAAGTTTGGTCCCAGACCACTGCCCAGTGCCAATGGTGTTATGTTTTCTGCAGTCCCTGCTAGACAATAACAGGGCTCCCTCTACCCTAAAGGTATATGTGGCTGCAATTTCTGCCCAGCATGTAAAAGTAAATGGTCAATCACTAGGGTCACATATTCTAATCACCCGCTTTCTGAAAGGTACTCAGCGATTGCACCCTGCTCCAACTGTTAGAGTACCCGCATGGGACCTCAGTCTGGTTTTAAGAACACTTGCACAACACCCATTTGAGCCAATGGAGCATTGTGACCTGAAGTGGCTTTCAATAAAGACTGTATTCCTTTTGGCAATAACGTCAGCCAAACGTGTTGGTGAGCTCCACGCATTGTCAACCAATACGTCCTGTATGCGTTTGAATGCGGATGGGAACAATGGTGACATTGTGGCCTAACCCCTCATTCCTTTTTTTTTTCACCTCCACCCCCCTCTTTCGGAGGACAACTTAATTTATTTATTTTAATTTTTTTTTTTTTACAGAAACTGTAATATCTTTTTTAAGTACATACACAATATGTTATATTCGGATTACATTTAAAATCAGTACCTTTAACTGTTTTCCTACCATAACCTTTCACCATGTTTTAGTAAGATCCTTATAAGGGCATGGGGGGTTAAAGTACCATATACAAATTGATACACATACCCCCTCATTCCTACCCAAAAGGCTCTCAACATAATTTAGGAATCAACCAATTGAGTTGGTAGCACTTAATCGTTCTGTGTCTGACACACAAGAGGGCAATCCAATGGAACAAGTATGCCCAGTGCGAGCCCTTCGGGGCTATCTGAGTGCCACAGAGAAACTGCGACGGTCAGATCAACTCTTTCTCTGCTACGGCGGGCCAAGAAAAGGGCAGCCTCTGTCAAAGCAGAGGTTGTCACACTGGGTGATGGAGGTCATTGTCCAGGCATATAAGGAAAACAACCTGACAGTGCCAGCCGGCATAAAATGCCATTCAACAAGAAGTATCTCAACATCTTGGGCAGCATTAAAAGGTGTACCTCTAATGGACATTTGTGCAGCGGCTAATTGGTCATCCACTGATACCTTTTCCAGATACTACAGGGTTATTGTGGCAGCCCCTGGTGCTCTGGAAGCGGCAGTCCTCTTGGGACCCTCCCTCAACTTCAGCTTAAGGTTAGGAGTAGCCTCCTCATGACCTTGTTGTTATGAGTCATCCAGTGGGAAGCACTGCCTCTGGCGGTCAGTAAGAACGAAATAGAACGAGAGTTACGAATGTAACTACGGTTCTATGAGTTCTGGATGATCGCCAGAGTACCCTGTCATGTGATGACTTTGTTGTTATTAGACTCGACCTGAGCATGAGCAAGAGAGATAATATTCAGTGGGAAGCACTGCCTCTGGCGGTCATCCAGAACTCATAGAACCGTAGTTACATTTGTAACTCTTGTTACTGACCCTCTGATGTTCAGAGCTGGAGGAACCATTGAGCCAGTGAGTGAATGTGAAGTTGTGAGCTGTTACTGACCCTCTGATGTCTAGAGCTGGAGGAACCATTGAGCCGTCTCTGTCGCCAGGAATGAAGAACCACGGAGCCAACTTTTTAAGACTTTTTATAATCCAATAAAGAAACATTGTTATTTATTTTAACCTTTTGTCTGCCTCATGTGTTTCCACGCTCTGCTCCTCGGGGTGGTGTTTCAGTTTAGGGGTGGGCGGCCCGCTGGCGCTCACCCCGACCTGTGACAATATAATTCAAGTAAATATTCTAGCGATATGTAGGCCTAATGCTAGATAAGGTTTGCTAGTACATTTGTAACGGGGTTCAGTTGTTATGGGAAGAAGGAGGCAGGAACAGGTGAACGTTCAACAAGTTTAATAATAAATAAACAAATACAAAATGAAAGTATAAGCCACCAGCCCCTCACGGACAACACACAAAACAGAACATAAAATCACAACGTAAAATCAGGCCTGTTCCTCTCTTCTTTGTCGACGCTCGTCTTTTATGCATTTGTGCTTTTTTCAGTTGCTTATAAACATATTAATGGCACAGGTGAAATTACACTCTATTTAGCACAAACATGGCTACCATAATATGTGAGCAACATGTATGTACATGTTTGTATTTTTGAGAGAATATTGTTTATGCATGGTTATTGAAAAAACTAAAAATTTAAGTTTCTGAAATAAGGCCACAAAACACATATTGATTATTTCTTCACAAGACTTTTGAAAATTGTATCACATAGCCTAGAACATTTGCTCCAAAACTATGTGAGAATCATCCTGACTACTCATTCAGATAAGTCAATAAACTATTTTACATTTTTAATGACGTGTTTTGTGTCAGAAAGCTTTATGCGAAGGGGCATGATCTCTCATTAAAATGTATGCATTTCACACCTGAGAAAAACAAAGACCCTCCCATAATGGCCCTATTAGATGTGCTATCAGGCCCTATCATTATGAGGAGCCTTGCAGATTTAAAAAAGAATGGCTTTTAGATTGTTTGGATTTATTTACAACACAACATAATCCAAAGATACACAACAAAGGACAAAAAAGCACATTAGTAAACACACTGATCTAAAGACAGAGGCTTGAACAGTCACACAACTTTGTGCCATTCCTGAAACATAGTAGCTACATACCTGTCATTTCCAAGGTGTTTGATTTTTCAGTTTACCATGTTCAAGTCAAGTCAAGTCATCTTCATTTATATAGCGCTTTTAACAATGAATTGTTTCAAAGCAGCTTTACAGAGATAAACATATAATTTAAGGTAACAGATTGTTTTGGCGTTATAGCGGGTCTTGAATAATGTTACTTCCAGCTAAAGTTAACTTTGATTGATTCACCTCCGTCGAAATGATCAGACTGTAAACGCGAACCTGTGATTAACGCTGACGGCGTTCACATGCTCATTCAGAATTCTATAGTTATGTGCTTTTTAAAATATGTGCGCAGGTTTGTAATTCATACAACCCAGCCTAAACAAACTACTTTTCTTGCCTATAAATTTTGATACAGAATTTGTTTTATTTTATCACTTGTTTTATTTTATCATGTTCATGTACAGAGACTGTTGAATGTTGAAGTGAGCAGGACTCATCAGTGGCATCTCGTCCCTGTAAAATAATTATTTTTTTTAAAATATACAACTTTGAACATGCTGATATCAAGAGAAATTATATGGCTGCATGACTTTGGGCATGCATTGTAGATTTTTCTGGTTAAAATTGCGATTTAATTTTATATATATATATATATATATATACACACAAACACACACATAGTGCTTAGAGAATAAGTGAACACACCCATGCTAAAGATGATTACCCTTCACAATATAGACATGGTTTTATTTCAGTTAGCGAAACTGAACATTTATACATAAATAATGTATTGTATTTAGACAGTATCACATATTTTACCGGAGGCTGAAATATATTTCACTAAATCAATATATAACCTAAGCAGTTATTCGCAAACAAAATACGTTACGTATAAGGCAGTATTTTAGCATGATAATCAGTGTCATAAACTAATCTCAAAACTGAGTGAAATATATGTAGTAGGCTAATATCACATTTAAAAAGTTTACACGAGCGTATAGGCCTACGTATCAGGATATTGTGACTGTGAGGTAATCTTTCCTATGTCAAAAGCTAGCCAAAACTAGGCAAAATATAGTCTGAAAATTCATTTGAGCTCTATAATCAGAAAAGGAATTATATAACACTAAAAAACTTACTCCGAGCTTGTATCCTCGGCGGGGTCAATTCTTTCTTCAAAATGCAGCCGTTGGTCATCCGAGTTTCAAATTTCTCTGAGGAAAAGGTGAATCCTTCCTCGCTGTCCAGAATCATCTGAAGGAGTAGAGTGCCATTCTCAAAACCCAATGAACTATCAGTGAATCTGATGGAGAAACTTCGTGTTTTTATGCCATTAATCGCTGGGCGTGTGCGATGCATAACGTTAGAGTCAAGTCAAGTCATCTTCATTTATATAGCGCTTTTAACAATGGAGATTGTTTCAAAGCAGCTTTACAGAGATAAACATACAATTTACGGTAACAGAGATTGTTTTGGCTTCATAGCGATTTTTGAATAATGTTATTTCCAGCTAAAGTTGGTTTTGATTGATTCACTTCCCACAAAATTATCATTTGTTATTACATTAGGGGCCACTAAGAAGACGGCGTTCTCTCTAAACAGACTTTAAACGCGAACCTGTGACCTGATGGCATTCACATTCGCATTCAAAATTGATTCTATAGTTAAATTCATTTGAATATGTGCGCGCAGGTTTGTAATTTCCCAACAAACCATGCCTAAACAAACTACTTGTCTTGCCTATAAATTTGATAGAGAATTTTATTTTATCACTTCAAGGTACGCGAACCGGATTTCAACAACGCTTTATCTGTAGAGTGGGAAAGGGATCCTCCGTAGGGAGAGGATAGTTGACACTTCAGCACTGCATTGTCATCGGGTCCAGGCAAATCTCCTTCGTCAGATCTGGATACGGCCTGGATCCGGCAGGATGTGGGAAAAACCTCGGGATAAACAAAGACACTAAAGTTAGCGTAGATGCCATTCTTCTTATGATGTAACGAGTACATCTGGATTTAAGGGAAGTGTTCCCAGTTGACCTAACCTAATCTATGCAGCCTAACATTGAATTATAGAAGTCTATAATGTATTATGTGTATGCTAGGCCAAAGAGATGTGTTTTTAGTCTAGCTTTGAACTGACAGAGTGTGTCTGCTTCCCGGACAATGGTAGGAAGACTGTTTTGGTGCTAAATAGGAAAAGGAGACGTGAAGGACTATAATGTTTTAAAAGCTCACTCAAGTACTGCGGAGCTAACCCATTTAGTGCTTTGTAAGTAATCAACAATATTTTAAAATTTATACGATGTTCAATAGGCAGCCAATGCAGTGTTGACAGAACCGGGCTAATATGGTCATATTTCCTGGTTCTGGTAAGAACTCGAGCTGCTGCGTTTTGAACTAGCTGTAGTTTATTTATTAAGCGTGCAGGGCAACCACCCAGTAGAGCATTACAATAATCTAGCCTTGATGTCATGAACGCATGAACTAATTGTTCTGCATTTGTTAATGAGAGCATATGGCGTAATTTAGATATTTTTTTAAGATGGAAAAATGCGGTTTTACAGATACTAGACACGTGACTTTCAAATGAGAGATTGGTATCAAAGAGCACACCCAGGTTCCTAACCGACGACGAAGACTTAACAGAGCAGCCATCAAGTTTTAGACAGTATTCTAGGTTATTACGTGTGGACGTTTTTTGTCCAATAATTAGAATCTCTGTTTTTTCAGAATTTAGTAGTAGGAAATTACTAGTCATCTAATTTTTTATATCGGCTATGCATTCCGTTAATTTTGTGAATTGGTAAGTTTCGCCGGGGCGTGTAGAAATGTACAGCTGAGTATCATCTGCATAACAGTGAAAACTAATTCCATGTTCCCTAATGATATCTCCTCATGGTAGCATGTACAGAGTGAACAGCAACGGTCCTAGTACTGAGCCTTGTGGTACGCCATACTGAACTTGTGATCGATAAGACATATCTTCATTTACTGCTACAAACTGATAACGGTCAGATAAGTATGATTTAAACCATGCTAGTGCAACTCCACTAATGCCAACATAATTTTTGAGTCTATTTAAAAGAATGTTGTGGTCAATAGTATCAAATGCAGCACTAAGATCAAGTAACACTAATAGAGAGATACAACCACGATCGAATAATAAGAGCAAATCATTTGTTACTCTGATGAGAGCGGTCTCGGTACTATGGTACGGTCTGAATCCTGACTGAAAATCCTCGCAGATATCATTTCTTTCTAGAAAGGAACACAGTTGTGAGGATACTGCTTTTTCTAATATCTTTGACAGAAAAGGCAGATTCGAGATCGGCCTGTAATTGACTAATTCTGTAGGATCAAGTTGCGGTTTTTTAACAAGCGGTTTTATCATAGCCAGCTTAAAGGTTTTTGGTACGTATCCTAGAGACAAAGACGAATTAATGATAGTAAGAAGAGGATCTATGACCTCTGGAAGCATCTCTTTCAGTAGCTTAGTCGGTATAGGGTCTAACATACATGTTGTCGATTTAGATGATTTAACGAGTTTAGAAAATTCGTCCTTTCCTATGGCAACAAATGAATCAAATTTTTCCTCAGGGGCACTACAATGCACTCCCTGATGCGATACTGTGGTAGACGGTTGCATAGTTATAATTTTGTCCCTGATATTATCAATCTTATAAGTAAAGAAGTTCATAAAGTCATCACTGCTGTATTGCTTGGACACTTCTGGGGTTGAAGCTTTCTTTTTCGTTAGTTTAGCTACTGTTTCAAATAAATACCTAGGATTATATTTATTTTCTTCTAGGGATGGGGCCGATCCGATCCAGTATCGGTATCGGGACCGATACCAGCGTAAATTCACGTATCGGATTTTCCCGATCCAACCTGCGGAGATATCCGATATCCATGAGCCATGTCTGCGCTTTAACGTTGTCTGCTGAAATGACTCCAAAATTGATTCCCGCCGGCTAGTCTGCTAGCTGGCTGCAAACTGTGGAATGGATTTCCTGAACAGAGCCGCGGCTCAAATAGACACAGAGTCATGAGATACGCCTCCGCTCAGAAAATCCATTCCGCAGTTTGCAGCCAGCTAGCAGGAAAGCATTGAGCAGCATTATGTCCGCTGTGTGGAAATACTTCACACTGGAAACACTGCGGAGCAAGACAGCAAAATGCAATGTTTGCAAAGCTGTAATTCAGAGAGGTGGAAGCTCCCTCGCGTCGGTCAACACAACGAACGCAATCAAACATTTAAAAAAGCACCACGTTAAAGAGCACGAGGATTTTTTAGCCAGTGGGCAGAAAGACAACGGGAGCCGTTTTATTGATAGTGTGTGTGTGTGTGTGTGTATTAAGGCCCTTGCACACGGAGTCCGAAATTCACGTCTGAAATTTTCGCACGTTAAAAAATAAATACGACCTCACGTTATGTCAATCCCGCTTGCATACTGCCACTGAAACTTTCGTCCGTCATAAAAAAAATCTGCGTTTTTCGCATCCGTAGCAAGAAGTTTGAATAGAGTTTGAATGGTGTTTTGACAATTCAGAGCAGCTGAATCACGAATAGCCTACGAAAATGTTGGACTATTGCACTTTTCTTATATTTTACATTTTAATTGATGCTAGTTTTACAGTTGATGCTACAAGAGCCAGTGTACTTGTTTTTTTGCTGTTGATGCAAACTGTTTTATTGATAGTGTGTGTGTGTAAGATGTTTACACTTGCACTTTTCTTATATTTCAAGACTCAAGTATTTGACATTTTGGGAATGTAATAAATATTGACATGACAATCAATTTGAAACCCTACAGTTGCATATTTGCTTTCAGAATGGGATTTTTCCTGTTAACAGGATTTCCTGTTTTTCTGACCTTATATTTACCTAAAGTTGCCTTTTAGAACATACACACATAGATACGTACATATCATACTTGCCTGTTGAGAGGAGTTTATTTCAGCATCATATAAAATCAACAATAATGATAATAATAATATTAAAGCAAACACAGCTCTGGTATCGGAATAGAATCGGTATCGGCCGATATCCAAATTCAGGTATCGGGATCGGATCGGAAGTGCAAAAATGTGGATCGGTGCATCCCTATTTTCTTCTAATAGGGTTGAAAAATAAGCAGATCTAGCAGCTTTTAAACCCTCTCTGTAAGCAATCGAGCTCTCTTTCCATGAAATCCGAGATAGCTCTAGTTTAGTTTTCTTCCAGTTGCGCTCCATTTTTCTGGCTGCTCTCTTAAGGGCCTGGGTGTGCTCGTTGTACCACGGTGTTGGACTATTTTCTTTAATCTTCTTTAAGCGCAATGGAGCAACTGCGTCTAAAGTGCTGGAAAAGAGAGAGTTAAAAGTTTCTGTTGCAATATCGAGTTCTTCTAAGCTATCTGGGATGCTGAGATGATGAAACTGATTAGGAAGATTATTGATAAAGCAATCTTTAGTGGCAGAAGTTATAGGTCTAACGTATTTATAACACGGAGTCGGCTTTGCAGCCTTGGCTAAATGTAATTAACATGAGACTAGATAATGATCTGAGATGTCATCGCTCTGCTGCAGAATTTCAACGACATCAACATCTATTCCATGTGATAATATTAGATCTAGAGTATGATTACGACAATGAGTAGGTCCCGACACGTGTTGTCTAACTCCAATTGAGTTTACAATATCTTTAAATGCCAATCCCAATGCATCTTTTTCATTATCTACATGTATATTAAAATCACCAACAATTAGTACTTTATCTGCAGCCAATACTAATTCTGATAGAAAATTCTTTGATAAAATCTTTATGGTGCCCTGGTGGCCTGTACACAGTAGCCAGCAGAATTCTCAAATGTGATTTATTGTTTACACTATATATTTTTACATTAAGAACCAACACTTCAAAAGAAGTATATTTAAAACTAGATTTCTTAGTGGTTTTGAAAATATTACTATAAATTACAGCAACACCTCCCCCTTTGCCTTTCAGACGAGGTTCATGTTTATAACTGTAATCTTGTGGGGTTGACTCATTTAAAGTTATATAATCGTTTGGTTTTAGCCAGGTTTCTGTCAAACACAGCACATCTAGATTATAATCTGAAATCATATCATTAACTATGAGTGATTTTGGAGTAAGGGATCGAATGTTCAGCAACCCAAGCTTTATCATTTGCTCATCTGTATTATATCTTTGCACCATCTGTATTATACCGTGCACCAGTCCTGAGCAACCATGAAGTAAGACGGGCTCTCTGCAGCATTAACATCAGGAAGGCAGCCGGACCGGACGGTGTGCTGGGCCGTGTGCTGAGAGACTGTGCTGCGGAGTTAACTGACGTCTTCACTGGAATTTATAACACCTCGCTATCCACTTCATGGGTTCCTGCCTGCTTTAAGGCAGCCACAATAGTCCCAGTCCCCAAGCAGTCAAATGCCAGCCTTTTAAATGACTATAGACCAGTAGCACTCACTTCCATTCCTGCTAAGTGTCTTGAGAGGCTGGTCATCACTCACATTAAAAGTGCAATACCATCATCGCTTGATCCACACCAATTTGCTTACAGGCAGAATCGGTCGACTGAGGACGCCATCGCCATCGTGCTTCACATGTTACTGGAACATCTTGAGCACAAGAACACCTACGCAAGACTCCTCTTCGTCGACTTTAGCTCTGCCTTTAATACAATCCGGCCGTTTAAACTCCGAGCCAAACTGCACCACCTTGGCTTCAACAACTCGCTGTGCAATTGGATTGTGGATTTTCTGACAGATCGAACACAGAGGGTTAGAGTAGGCAAGCACTTGTCCTCCACCCTATTAATCAACACCGGGGCCCCCCAAGGGTGTGTGCTTAGCCCTTTGCTCTACACTCTTTTTACACATGACTGCTCTGCTTCTCTCTGCTCCAACCTCATTGTTAAATTTGCAGATGATACAACAGTGCTGGGATTTATTAACAACAACAATGAGGCAGACTATCGGACTGAAGTGCAACATCTAGCGTCATGGTGTGTCAAGAATAATCTGTCCTTGAACATTAAAAAAACTAAGGAGATTATCGTGGATTTTCGCAAATGCAGACCCAATCACTCCCCTCTCTACATAGGCAATGAAGTGGTGGAGAGGGTGCCATTTTTCAAATTCCTGGGAGTAACGGTGACTGAGGACCTGTCCTGGGGAACCAACATCATCTCTGTGATAGGGAAGGCTCAGCAACGCCTCTACTATCTGAGGCAACTGAGGAATGCCAGGATTCCTAAACAGCTGATGGTAAACTTTTACAACTGTGCCATCAGCAGTGTTTTGACATATGGATTCTTAGTGTGGTATTCCAGCTGCACTAAGGCCCATCAGCAGGCACTCCAACGAGTGGTAAATACAGCTGGAAAAATCATTGGGACCACTCTCCCGAATATCAGTAACATCTATGATAGCCGTTGTTTGAAGAGAGTAAAGAGCATCTTGCGGGACCGGCATCACCCGGCCCATCATCTGTTCCATCTGCTGCCATCAGGAAGAAGGTACAGGTCTATTGGTGCCAGTAAAACCAGACTGGCTAACAGCCTGTACCCTTACGCAGTAAGGCTGCTTAATGATGCCCTTCCCTCTCTCTCCCTACCCTCCCCACTTCCTTCCAATGGACAGTAAACTATATCTCAGCGTAAAATAACTATGAACTGGACTTTGCATTGCTGCATTAACCATATCCATTCTGCTTAATTGATATTTTCCTCACTGTCCCCATCCCTCTCCCCCTCTCCTCCTCTCATGGACAGTAAATCATACCTCTCTGTGAAATATCTGTGAACTGGACTTTGCATTGCTGCATTACCTCATCCATATCCACCTCTGATCATACTCTCTGTTTTTGGTTGTCTCTTGTTTTGTAAACCTTTTGCTGCTATTATATACTTTGATGGGTCATGTTTACACGGGGGGATATTTATATATTTATCTATTTATTATTATTTATTTATTAGTGCACTTTAAGATACCATGTACGGTTGTTATATGCTCCGAACACAATTTCGTTGCTGTCCCTTGGGATAACAATGACAATAAACTGAAATTGAATCTGTTTTTTATTTGTTGAACATCAATTAAATTTTTAACCTGACGTTTTTTGGATTTCCAAATTCGGGGAACAGACACAGTCTCTATATGATGATATCTAGGTGAAAGAGGCTCTATGTGATGGGATTTATCTGACCTTGGTGACGTGAGGCCGCTAGCAGACGGTCGGTTTAGCCAGTCTGTCTGCTTCCTGACCTGAGCCCCAGATTGTCATGTTTTAGCTCTAAGACTATGAGCCAAATTACTTGAGAGAAGAGCAGCACCAGCCCAGGAGGGATGGATACCATCTCTTTTCAACAGGTCAGGCTTGCCCCAAAAACTTTTCCAATTGTCTATGAATTCTACATTATTTTGCGGACACCACTCAGACAGCCAGCGATTCAGTGAGGCCAATCTACTAACTATCTCATCACTCCTGCGAACAGGAAGAGGGCCAGAGCAAATTACAGTGCCTGACATCATACTTGCGAGTTCACACACCTCTTTAATATTAATTTTGGTGATCTCCGACTGGCGGAGTCGAACATCATTAGTGCCGACATGAATAATGATCTTAGAGAATTTACGATTAGCATTAGCCAGCACTTTTAAATTTGCTCTGATGTCAGGCGCTCTGGCTCCCGGCAAACATGTGACTATGGTGGCTGGTGTCTCTATTTTCACGTTCCGTGTGATCGAATCACCAATTACCAGGGCACAATCAACAGAATTCTCAGTGGGTGTTTCACTGAGTGGGGCAAATCGATTTGTTATGGGAATCGACTAGAACGATCTCTGACAGTCACCCATCTGCCCTGCTGCACGGGCTCAACTTCAGCCGGAACCGTATCATGTAAAGAGTTCACTATGCTAGGCACATCCAAAACACTATCTAAAGATCTAGCATTCTTACCATCCTCAATTAAAGTTTGGATGCGTGTCTCTAGTTCTGAAATCTTCTCCGTCAGCCTGACTGTCTCCTTGAATTTATCACATATAAATCCTATATTGCCATCGGAGAAGGCTATACTAAACATATGACATGTGACACAGGTGACAATAACAGGACAAGACATTACTCACCGTGTTTGTTGACTGATTCTTACTTACCTGGACTTATGAACTCAAAGGCGCGGGCGCGCGAGAGAAAATAAATAAATAAATCGCACGGGGTGCGCGTTAACAGGCTAACGTTAGCGAGTTAGCGTGCTGTGTTAACAATAACGGAAGCTAGAGATGTAAGGTTAATCTCAGATGTTGGGTAAGCTGTGTAAGGACTGGGCTAAAAGGGTGAATCTGAATAACTAAATACATCCTGCTAAAGACCCAAAAAGACTGAATGCAACACACACACACACACTCTCTCTCAGGAATGGCCAGAGTCATAAAATGCTTGAAACATTCCTTGCCCTTCCCCCATCTCTGCAAGAGAGATAACAGAACTCTGACACACACACACATAATGGACCCAGAGATGCTCACAAGTCTCTGAGCTAGAGTCCAAGTCAAGTCTCAAGTCTCTGAGCTAGAGTCCAAGTCAAGTCTCAAGTCTCTGAGCTAGAGTCCAAGTCAAGTCTCAAGTCTCTGAGCTAGAGTCCAAGTCAAGTCTCAAGTCTCTTGTGGTTATAAGTGTAGCATCACGTACAGCGACCCATCCAGGTTGCTTAGAGCACTGCATAGCTTTATATAAGGAATTCAAAGCATGTAATATGTTAGGTTACACTTTATTTCGATAGTCCATTTTAGACATTCTACTAACCATGTACATTTTCAACTACATGTCAACTAACTGACTCTCATTAGAGTATTAGTAGACTGTAGTAGACTGTCAGGTTATGATGTGGGTTCGGAGAACAAGTTGACTTGTAGTTGCCAAGTTACTTATAGTCAGTAGAATATCTGTTGGGGAACCATCAAAATAAGATATTATAATATATAATTAGCAGATATTAAGCAGACAGCCTACTAATACTCTAATGAGAGTTAGTTGACATGCAGCTGCAAAGTTACTTATAGTTAGTAGAATGTATAAATTGGACTATCAAAATAAAGTGGGACCATATGTTATTATGACTCCTTTATCTATTAGCATACAGTATCAGCTTTGATTTTGGTATATGATCAGTGTAAACAGGCTATTGCAACATGACAAAAACACCAAGAATGCTTTACTTTTAGTTAATTTCTTTATTTTGCCTTGTAGCTTGAACATACCAAGACATAAGACCAAATATAGAAAATGATATAACTCGCAACACTAAAATTGACACACTCCGATTTAGTGGAAAACATCAGTGTAGCTATGCAAATAAACTATTGCATCCAAATGAAATTTTTAACACTACAGTGCACTTCCAAAACATCAAAATGCTCAAAATCTTTAGTGTAAATGTGAAGCAACTGACCAACTTATGGCATGTAACTTGTTAAGAACAAAATGTTTAGAAATATAAAAATCCAAAGGGTGAGATCAGACTGGTTAACCTTCTCTTCTCTTAACACACTAGGTATGGGCCACAAAACATTTCTGGCTTCTTCTGGCTGCACTGCCTATGCAACTAATCATAGCTTATATACTGTAAGTCAACACATCCCAGACTCTCAAACCAGTGTAACGTTATAACTAAATGAAACAGTTACGTTACATGATCAACAATAAACCTGTTTGTAGACAACGGGCAGCCAGCGGCACGTAAATGATTAACGTTACGTTAATCGACCACCACAAGTTTGGCAATTAAACAAACGCTCCTTCATATTTCATAAGGAAGACAGTCGGAGTTAACCTCTCGTAACGTTAGGTAGCTAAAGCAATAAGCAAGCTAACGGTAGATGGTCAATGCTGAGCTAAACATGTTTACTCACCTATCAGGGTGCGTTTTCAGATGCCTGATAAAATTAGATGTAGTTGAGCCAGAATCTTTTATCGTGATACTGCATATTTTGCATTGAGCGCTTCTTTTGAGCGCGTCTTGTTTGAAGTTTTTGAACCCAAAGCTAACGATGAATGGCACAGCAGCGGCCGGTGCAGTCGAACTGTTTGTTTGTTATCCTCTCATGTGCGGTCGCGCGCGCGCTGCCAGCAATAGGCCACGTAGTACGTGGTTACGTAGGCAGGTTATAGGTAACGGAGGGAGGGGGATAACAGCGAGCTCATCAGACGTTTCCTAAAAATAAACATTGTTCACGAGTCCCGCAGCTCGAGTCCGAGTCGAGTCTGAAGTCTTTCGAGGACGAGTCTCAAGTCGAGTCTGAAGTCACTGTGTGTGGGACTTAAGTCGCACTCGAGTCCGAGTCTCAAACTCGAGTCCCCATCTCTGAATGGACCTTTACATTACACGCATAAAACGAGCCATTACCAATTGTATACGATATATTCCTGTATGTCTGTGTGTTTCCCAGTCCATGGTAGTTTAGAAATGATCTCCTAGCGTATCAGTGAAACTCTTGAGAGTGTGTATTATGTATTAAGATGTATCTTCATATTCCAAGTATGTGTAAATGTTGTGTTTGGTACCGTTTTAATTATCTCGTTCCAACTGATTTGGTCAGATACAGAAGATTACAGTAAAATGTATGTTTTCTATGTTTTTATCATCTTGTGGAATGATTCTGACAAATTCTGACTGGTCATAAAAGAGGCGGACACGGCCATAGTTTAACTTTGACAAGACAAAGAGAATTTGGCCGCCAAAAGTTTCGTTGAATGTCATTGGCCAGTTCGCACCTCAGAGGTGTGAACTCCAGCTCCCCTAAAGAGGACTGAACCTCCCTCTGGACGCTCTCTTGCAGTCTGACCGTCTCAGAGAAACATGTGATGCTAGCGATCTCCTCATGGAGATCTGATCCCACCATGGATCTTTTCTTTTGTTCGTCTAAAGTTCGTCTCTTCTTTAACTTACTCCCGAGTTCGTCTCCCAGGAAAGGAAATGGACTTTGCCGAACTATTTCCTCGGGTAACGTCACCTCAAAGACTTTAAGCCTTTCAAACACTCGCGCCGAATGCCAACGAACGCCACGTGATCCCCCATGGAACAAAGGGGCCACGCGCAAGCGGCCAACCATGCACGCGCCGGGACGGGCCGTGCAAAAACGCTGCGGCCGCGCTCCACACGACGCGCGCAAGCAGGACAGGACCTTCGTTCAACATGCGGGCCGACCGGACCGCGCAAGGAGCCCGCGACACACACACAGACCTCACGTTTGCAAGTATCATTCCCGTTACAGCTTCTAAGAAGTTTTAAGATGATGTTTCGTGTTGTTATCAGAGAGGTGAATGTCTTCCTGCCAATGAAATTCTCCCAATTTCTCTGTTCTCTCTCTCCCCATCCCCTTTCCTCTCTCTCTTACTCGCTCACGCGTGTAAGTTATCCATTGTCCAAACTTTACGCATTTCTCGTTCATTGATGTCTTATTGTATTGTTCATTGATGTCTATGTGTTTGTAAATACATATATCCCGTGTAACCGTAGTAAATACATAAGTAGTCATGCCTTTATTAAATCCATTATATTCATTTTGATTGATGTTACTGTGTCTGCTCATACTCCAGGTCTCTGAAATGAATAGATCAAGCTACGGCTTTATAAATTAAAATTACTTTAAAGAGTATGTGTTTATAGGGCAGAAAACCCAGTTCTTCTGGCCAGAGAATTGCGTTTCCTGAAATCCTATGAAGTAAGATGATATGTGGGATTCCCCCAATATTAATCTGACAATTGAGCTAATTAAATTTTACCTGTCTGTAAAACGTGATCTATGCAATCAACTTGTAGTTAAAATGCAAGGATACACGTATGCCTGCAGGTAAAATGATAGATCCTCCCTTAGAGGGAGAGTAAATTCAATGTAAGACTGATCTAATCCAAACATGTATGAATAATTATAAATTACCAATTATTAATTAATTTATGCAAATTCCCCACGGATTAGATCCGCCCTGAATCCTTACAGCTGTATTTAGTAGTATAAACAACTAGAAATGATAGTAAATGATAAATGATGGCTCAAAACAGAAAGAAATACGAGGCTCAGGCGGAGCTTACAACCTCGAAGCAAACAAACACACAGCAGGCAGCGAGGCAGACAGGAGCAATCGATCAGCGATCCAGACAGGAGCAATCCTAGCGATCACCTATACACCTATTCATGTTAGATCACCTATTTACCATGTGAAAAGCGCTGGGGGCGTGGCGGCCTCAGCTCATTAAAGATAATGAACTGAGAACGAAAAAACTGTACCTCTCCTTGGTTTCAAACGGATTATATATTGGAAATATATTTATAACTGGAAATATATATATTTTTTTTTATAAATTACTTCATTTAAAAGAAGAGAATACAAACTTTAAAAAGACACATGTCTCGTATCTCTGTGACAAGTATTGACTTAGTTACAGTTCATCTTTCGGACGCGTTTCAGAATGGACTTCACTGACAGAGAGAACGCAGAACGCGCATCATGTTTATTTTTCTTTATTTGGCAAAAAGCACAACACTTTGTTTTTATTGTGAGTTTCCACAAAAAAATACAAACTTAACAGGATCGAATGATGTATTTTTTGCACTGATAAGGAAAAAAGCGAGCTGGTATCGCCGGCGATACCGCCGACCCCAGAGAGTTAAAGTTGATTCCCATAGTTTTAAATATTTAGGAGTAATATTTACATGTAAGCCTTTATTTTAAATGGGTGACCTGTTGGCATAGACTGTTCAGAAAAATGAATAAATGTAATGTGTGTGAAAATAAATGCTGGTTTGATTTTTTATTAAGAGATAATTGTTTCAGCTTTGCTTAATTTACTACAGTTAAAGTTTTTTTCAAGCTCCACATTATAAACACAAATAAGCATTACTAATACTCTTTGTTTTGTTCTCTACACAGGCTACACAGCTGTAATCTCACATATCCGTCCTTTGAGAGTTTATCATCAACTCTACAATCCTCAAACTCCTTCCTGAGAGAGCTGGATCTGAGTAATAATGACCTGCAGGATTCTGGAGTGAAGCTTCTGTCTGATGGACTGAAGAGTCCAAACTTTCAGCTGGAGATACTGAGGTGAATGGTTTTAAAATAATTAACTATGCTATAATCAGAGGCTGACTTAACCAAAATGCAAGGTAAGCGGCCGCTTAGCACCCCGAGAGACAAAACCTTTGCAGGAATGTGATATTTTTTTTACAGGAATGTAAATATTGTTTGGGGTGAGGAGAAGGGAATGGACTGTATGAAGATTGAATTTTCAAAATGGCTTTAAACAGTTACTAAAACTGTAAAAAAAATAAAAAAAAATAAAAAAGCTTTGATTTCATGCATGATTTGCTTCTGACAGCACTGAAGATTGCAGCGCCATCTAGTGGCTGTACACAGGACACAGTTAGCATCTCAGCCAGGGTTCAAAATTAACACCACACACCAAATAGCAATTAACTAACAGTGATACTTATCAGTTGACTGCATTGTTAGTATTAATAAAAAATTCCCATTGCTAAGAGAACAGGACATGGCTTAGTATGAATATCAAATTGTGAAGGTTGTGATGTATTCATATATAAATATACATTCTGACTGTAAGGACTAAGGTTTAGAACTAGGCTGTGAGGGCTGAATGTAGAAGGCTAATGATAAAGTTATTCCAAAACTGTAACTCCAGTTGTTTTAAGGGGTCAATACAAAAAGCCAAGAGGGTGAATGTTTCCCAAAAAGGTCAAATAAAAACATCTAAAAATGTCAAAGAGAAAATATAAGGACAACAAAAGGAAATGTCAAAATCAAATAGAGCAAATAAATCCAAATAAAATCACAAGAGGCATTTATCAAAGACTGGAGAGGTTGGTTTTAACATATAAAATACAAAAGCAAAAAACAGAGAAACAGAGCTACTTAAAGGAACACTCCACCGTTTTTTCTATTAAACTATGTTATTCCCTTAACTAAGACGAGTTGATACATACCTCTCTCGTCTCAGTGTGTGCACTCAATCGCTAGATCCAAACAGAGATGAAGTTAGAAGCGACCAAACACCTCCACGTTTTCCCTATTTAAACACAGTTACGCAAGTAGTTACGCGACCAAGTATGGTGACACAAAATAAAACGAGACGCTTTTCTAAGCGTGTATGGCGGAATAGCACTTGGGAGCACTTTGACTCGGCCCAGTAATATCATCAATGAGAGGGAGAGAATTTTTCAGGAGTGATAATACAGGGCTGCCAACTCTCACGCATTGGCCGTGAGACACACGCATTTGAATGGTTTCACACGCTCACATGCCACACTCCCGATTTCTCACGCTGAAGTGTCAACCCGGTCGGTCAAATGCCTGAAAGATGAGTTCATCTATAGATCTACCTGTTGAGCCACTCGTGATCGACTAATTATACCGCAAAATAGTTAAAATCTCCCGTAATCTAGAGCGAGCGCTCACGCGAGACAGAGATTGTGCTTCAAACCGCGTAGCGTGCGCGCAACCTTGCGTGTGCAGAGACGCCCCCCGTTGGCCAATGCCATCTCCATCCCCCAACTCCCCCCCCCCCCCCCGTTGGAGAAGTCTCACGCCAAGCTAAACTCAAAAGTTGGCAGCTCTGATAATATTAGTGAGCCGATTCGAAATGCTCCCAAGTGCTATTCCACCATACATTATAGTTATCCATTTTACACGCTTAGAAAAGTGATTGAGTGCGAGACGAGAGAGGTATGTATCAACTCGTCTTAGATAAGGGAATAACATAGTTTAATATGACAAAACAGTGGAGTGTTCCTTTAAATACACTCACAGGAAACAAGGCACAGGTGAGAACAATAACACGTGACGAGATGGTGGGAAACTGAAATGAAAAACAACGAGAGCCTCTTGTGGCCAAAACTAGTCAATAAACCTAACACTGACATGCTCGGTGTGTCAGAGCGTCTCAGTTCACAGTAAATCAGTGGTCTCAAACTGAGCTCCTGGAGGGTCACTGTCCTGCAGAGTTTAAAACCAACCAGCTCCAAAACACCTGCCTGGAAGTTTTAAGTAATCCTGACTTTGATTAGCTGGATCAGATGTGTTTAATTCTGGTGGAGCTAAACTCTGCAGGGGCGGTGGCCCTCGTGGAGCTGAGTTTGAGTACACTGCAGTAAATGCTACTCCACATGAACTCCTGCAAGTGAGTTTGGGCCACTCATACTGTAACATGGATCTGAAAATGTAACAATTTTAATCCCAATTTTGTAAAGACAATTGTTTATGAATCTTCTAAAAAATTAAGAAACATAAAGGTGTGTCATTGGTGTTTTATTCTAATTAGCTCCCTGGGGTTTTCTGCTTAAATAAAAGCTTCAGTTATTTTAAATTTGAAGATATTTGACTTCCGGCATGCAGAGTATGTGAGCGGAGTGGAGCGGCAACAATGTTCCCTCCGCGCTCCAAGCATTTAATAATCACTCCGCTCCAGCTCCGCTCCGGGTTCACCATTTACCGCTCCCGCTCCACTCCTCGCTCACTGATATCAGAAAAACAGCTCCTTCTTCGCTCCCCGAGGAAATTGCGAATAAGTATTATAGTATGCTTTGAAATCTCACAAAATTTCTCCTCATCGTAATATAGGCTATAGGCATATTATTATTTGTTTTTTTAAACATCATTAGGAGAATAGTTTCAATGTGGTTTATTGGATAGTGTGCGAACTTTTCCTATGACTTATTACATTATCAGCATTATAAGTAGGGGTGCGCCAAAATATCGATATGGCGATATCTCACGATATTTACTCCCGCGATCGATTCTCGATGCGCTCTTGCCAAGTATCGATCTTAAAAGCCGTTATAAAACGCTCTATTCATTATCCGAGTTGACTGGATTTGACTAGCTTTCATGAGGCACACACGCAAAGTCTCTCGCTCTCTCCCTCTCTGCCGTGCTATGTATGTTATGCGCGCAGTAGGCTGTTCTGTCTCGCATGCGCGCTCTAGATTCCGGGAGATTTGAACTAATTTGCGGGCATCAGGGAGACGCTATCATTGTGCGGGAGACTCCCGGAACTTCCGGGAGACTTGGGATGTCTGGCTTTGCAAAAGTCCACAAAACGGGAAACACGACCACATGTACAGACTCAGACACCTCACGCGGCATCACCCGGAGCTCTGTGAGAAAGCCGTGGTTGGTGCTGGCTCGAAGCCGACACACCCCGGCGTAAACATTTTTATTACTACTGATTGCAGCAATGCTACACTAAAATAGTGTCTGTGACTGTTTTGTTGCAACTGATAAGACACAAGTTGTTTTTGTTATTGTGTTTCATCCCAAAAAATAAATGGAGATTAATTTTCCTAATTAAAAAAAAAAATTGTATTTCTTAAAACATGATATATTGTGAGTTATTACTGATAATATGTCGATTATCGCAGTATCGCCATATCGTGTTATTATTGGTATCGTGGACAATGTATCGCATATCGTATCGTATCGTGAAGTACCCAGCGATTCCCAGCCCTAATTATAAGTTAAATATCATTGCTGCTTTTTGCAGAGCATATTTTGTTTGGAAAGAAGAAAATAACGTTTTCATCAGTTATCTACGTACGGGTCACTACATTTCTTACAGTTTTCTGCTCGTTCGAAATCAAACCGACAGCACTGTAAGATTACATTTTTTGAATCCAATGCATTGAGACGCAATCGTGAGAAAGCGATTGCGTGTGTGAATAAGTGTTACCTGTTTAAAATGTGCTTTCACCCGATCCAGCTCGATCTCATGAAAGTGCGTCACACATTTTATTTCTCGTACCATTTATACGCCAAAAAATTGTTTTTGCTTGCATAGCCTAGGATACGCAGTTTTCGCGTGCATATGATACGCACATTATGGCGTGCACGCACTTCACACACCTAATCATAACCAAGGGGTTTAGTGCATTTCATTTGCACGCACATTTTTTTTTATGTATAAATGGCACAAAAAATAAAATGTGTGCTATAGATACGCACTTTCATGAGATAGTGTTGCCCGATCATATTCAGTAGGCTTGAGAACTATAACCTCCCGCAGCCACTCATGTCCATCGGCGTCATCATATCCTTCACATTTTTTTCTGATTTGAGTGATCCATCTCTGTACCATGCTAGAGTAATGTGTTTAACGTGTGAATCCTTACTAAAAATGCAGTTCTATAATGAGCCGTTGGCATGAATTGTACTCAAGTCGTGATGGAGCGGTAGTGGAGCGCTCTAGGAGCGAGTGAAAACCACGACGCTCCGACTTTTAAAAAATCCGCTCCGCACTCCATTCAAAATCACACCGCTCCACTCCTCGCTCCGCTCCCGCTCCACTCCTCTCACATACTCTGCCGGCATGCAGTTGAATGAGTGAGGCGCATCCAGGAGCTG
The DNA here is from genome assembly GCA_029959095.1 of Rhinichthys osculus. Classification (NCBI taxonomy): domain Eukaryota; kingdom Metazoa; phylum Chordata; class Actinopteri; order Cypriniformes; family Leuciscidae; genus Rhinichthys; species Rhinichthys osculus. The sequence goes on along the minus strand of JARWKJ010000013.1, from coordinate 3,512,196 downwards.
CTCTGTAAATTGAATTTATTTTCAATAGTCAAGGGGAACATTTAATATCCTTAATACAGTGGCGGCTGCTGGTCTTTCAAAGTGGGGAAGCTCATTTATGACCTACATCATACAATTTTTCCATTTATTTATACTGTACTAAACTCTGCCCTACGTTCCTCTTCAAGAATATGCTCTGTGATCCTGTCACAGAGGCGTCTTTTCCAGTGACTTGACCATTATTATATTTGAACATTTCTTGTTATATCTGAAATTTGTTGTTTATGTGTTAATGAATTATACTTTTAAAAGGCATAACAAAGAATAGATATATTATAACTGTGGTTACAATTATTTATGAGAATTTTACAACGCATTGTAAGGTGCAATACAAGGCATAATTAAAACTTCAAAATATTTCAATAATGCATTATATACAGGTCCTTCTCAAAAAATTAGCATATTGTAATAAAGTTCATTATTTTCCATAATGTAATGATAAAAATTTAACTTTCATATGTTTTAGATTCATTGCACACCAACTGAAATATTTCAGGTCTTTTATTGTTTTAATACTGATGATTTTGGCATACAGCTCATGAAAACCCAAAATTCCTGTCTCAAAAAATTAGCATATTTCATCCGACCAATAAAAGAAGTGTTAATACAAAAAAAAAAAAAAAGTCAACCTTCAAATAATTATGTTCAGTTATGCACTCAATAGTCAATACTTGGTCGGGAATCCTTTTGCAGAAATGACTGCTTCAATGCGGCGTGGCATGGAGGCAATCAGCCTGTGGCACTGCTGAGGTGTTATGGAGGCCCAGGATGCTTCGATAGCGGCCTTAAGCTCATCCAGAGTGTTGGGTCTTGCGTCTCTCAACTTTCTCTTCACAATATCCCACAGATTCTCTATGGCGTTCAGGTCAGGAGAGTTGGCAGGCCAATTGAGCACAGTAATACCATGGTCAGTAAACCATTTACCAGTAGTTTTGGCACTGTGAGCAGGTTCCAGGTCATGCTGAAAAATGAAATCTTCATCTCCATAAAGCTTTTCAGCAGATGGAAGCATGAAGTGCTCCAAAATCTCCTGATAGCTAGCTGCATTGACCCTGCCCTTGATAAAACACAGTGCACCAACACCAGCAGCTGACATGGCACCCCAGACCATCACCGACTGTGGGTACTTGACACTGGCATTTTGGCATTTCCTTCTCCCCAGTCTTCCTCCAGACTCTGGCACCTTGATTTCCGAATGACATGCAAAACTGAGCAACAGTCCAGTGCTGCTTCTCTGTAGCCCAGGTCAGGCGCTTCTGCCGCTGTTTCTGGTTCAAAAGTGGCTTGACCTGGGGAATGCGGCACCTGTAGCCCATGTCCTGCACACGTCTGTGCACGGTGGCTCTGGATGTTTCTACTCCAGACTCAGTCCACTGCTTCCGCAGGTCCCCCAAGGTCTGGAATCGGTCCTTCTCCACAATCTTCCTCAGGGTCCGGTCACCTCTTCTCGTTGTGCAGCGTTTTTTGCCACACTTTTTCCTTCCCACAGACTTCCCACTGAGGTGCCTTGATACAGCACTCTGGGAACAGCCTATTTCTTCAGAAATTTCTTTCTGTCTTACCCTCTTGCTTGAGCAGCAGTCAGGTCGGCAGTCTTACCCATGATTGCGGTTTTGAGTAATGAAACAGGCTGGGAGTTTTTAAAAGCCTCAGGAATCTTTTGCAGGTGTTTAGAGTTAATTAGTTGATTCAGATGATTAGGTTAATAGCTTGTTTAGAGACCCTTTTCATGATATGCTAATTTTTTGAGACAGGAATTTGGGGTTTTCATGAGCTGTATGCCAAAATCATCAGTATTAAAACAATAAAAGACCTGAAATATTTCAGTTGGTGTGCAATGAATCTAAAATATATGAAAGTTTAATTTTTATCATTACATTATGGAAAATAATGAACTTTATCACAATATGCTAATTTTTTGAGAAGGACCTGTATAAAGACTTTAAGAAAAGTGTTAAACTTAAATCAGTAGTTATTAATGATTCATATATTTAGGCATCACAACATTATAATGAGCTATATGAATAATGGATATTAATTTTGATATTTACTTAATGTTCTTTGAGTATTTTTTTTAAATATAAAGATTGATGCAGATTTTTATCTATAAAGACCCATTTATATTGTCTGAGTAAAATATTACGTTTCATATTATAATATTATTATTATTATTACTATTGTTATTATTATTGTTGTACTGAAGCAGACCCTGAGGTTTATTGGACCCTGGTTTGAAAATATCTGATTCTGTATTAGTTGAACTGTAGAAAAGTATAAATGCATAAAATGATTGGTACTCGGAGCATTGTACTGTATCTCAATATTGTGAGTGTGATGAAATGTATGATGAAAATTGGCTAGCAATTTCGCCAAGCAAATACCAAGAAATAATTTACAGCAGTTTGTCTTTCGACTACAATTGCAAAATCCGCGATGGGACTGAGCTCGAATACTTTCAGCATCAGCGACTTTTAATAGTATAAAATCGCTGTCCATAAAAAGGAGATGCAGTCTTTAGACAGACCCTCCAATTATCATGCAGAAGCCCGGAGTCCAGGCCAGCCCATTTTTCCATTCACCCTCAGAGACGCTGAGCGTCCATGGGCGGGACATAATCGCAGCATTTATCCAATGACCGTCTAGTTTCGGAGCACTGATTACGCCAGCTTGAGTTTACACCAGCTCTTTTAAAAGAGATGCTTACCACAACAATTCCTGAGGAATTGTGAGCGCACACAACGGTCCCTGGCACCTAAACCATGATCTGGCGCACCACCGAGAGCCGTGATCATACGGTTTCTTTGCTTCCGACCAGGGAAGAAATTTTAAGTTTGTCACGCGAGCATGGAGAGTTGCACTATAAAGATTCCAAGATTGTGATCTTTCCACACTTCTCTGCAGAACTCCAAAAAAGTGTCAGATCAGTTTAAATCAGTTAAGGCTAAACTACACAGAGCTGGTGTCAAATTCAGGATACTGTATCCCTGCAGATCCGCCTTTCATTCAACGGCGAATCACACAGTTTTGACACCCCCAACACCGTTTCTACGTTCCTTACCACCGTGCTTTAACCCAAACACTCAAGCGAGTGTGGTGTGTGCCCAAAAACTCAAGCGAGTGTGGTGTGTGGTGTGGAGTGTGGTGTGTGCTTTAACCCAAACACTCAAGCGAGCTGCTGTGGTTACAGGTAATGACAGATTATTTTTGGACAATGTTCCACTCGGGGCAGTAGGCCCACGTGAGCGGAGTCATATAGGTAACATCCTTTTTGCATGTCATTTAAGGTCTACGTTGTATCAGACTCTATTGACTTTTTGCATTATGAACATTTACAGACCATGAAACTTTGACCTTTTATTATTTACAATTTCATATGCAGTCTGTGAACTGTGGTTTGTTCCCTATTTCTTAATATATGTACAATTTGTTACAGAGCTCTCTCCAAAAAAAAATTCAGCGGAGATAAAGTTTGTGTTGTGTGTTCGTACAAATGTAGTACATGTTTTTTCCCCTATTTTTTCTTTCCTTTTGTGTTTTCTTTGTCCTTTCACTTAATCTCAAAAGAAAGTCACACTATTCGTTTTCATCATTTATCTTTTTGTTGTTGTAACCAATGTCCTCTAGCTTTTTAAATACTCAGTCAGGTGGTTCATGTGTTTGTTTTACCAGTTGGAATGTCAAAGGTTTAAACAATGTAATCAAACGTTTACATTTCTTCAGGTACATTTCCTGACACTTTTGTCACTGAATCTAAAGAAAATAACAGCTGCAAATACAAACCGCACTGGGCTGAGTTTCCTAAAAGCATCGTAAGTTGATTGTAGAACAATGGCCACCAATGGTCTATACGATCAACTTAGGCTCATGATTCTTTTGGGAAATGCAGACAAGGCCTGGACCCGATGACAATGCAGTGCTGAAGTATCCACTATCCTCTCCCTATGGAGGATCCCTTTCCCACTCTACAGATAAAGCGCTGTGAATTCCGGCTCGCGTACCCCAAAGTGATAAAATATAACAAAATTCTGTATCAAAATTTATAGGCAAGAAAAGTAGTTTGTTTAGGCTGGGTTGTATGAATTACAAACCTGCGCACATAGTCTGATCATTTCGACGGAGGTGAATCAATCAAAGTTAACTTTAGCTGGAAGTAACATTATTCAAGAACCGCTATAACGCCAAAACAATCTGTTACCTTAAATTATATGTTTATCTCTGTAAAGCTGCTTTGAAACAATTCATTGTTAAAAGCGCTATATAAATGAAGATGACTTGACTTGACTTGACAAGGTCCGTGTGTGATAGTAAAGTCTGATTGCCAAACTAATGTCATGTGGACTGTTGCTGTATGTCTTTGTAGATTGTCTGGCTGTATGGTGACAGAGGAAGGCTGTGGTCATGTGTCTACAGCTCTTAGTTCAAACCCCTCACACCTGAGAGAGCTGGATCTGAGCTACAATCACCCCGGAGATTCAGGAGTCAAGCTGCTCACTGATAAACTCAACGATCCAAACTACAGACTGGATACACTCAAGTATGTAGAGCATGAAGAGTTGTTTAAACAACTCCAAAAAACATTTCAATATCTTCGCTTATTACTTACATTACTACATTTACAAAAGTTATTTCTGAGATTTACAGAGGTTTAGCTCTAGTTATGCTACAGGGCTGTTGAATGCTTCATTCTGATTGGCTGACGAACATTATAAGGTGTGCAATTATTTACAGAAAATGCACAGGTAAAGTAGTTCTACGCAGGTCTTTACTGCATTACAGTTCCATATCACTTTTCAAAATGATTTCAGTTATTTCAGAGGTCCTGACAGCCTACAACAGCAAAAGAATCAAAATCCACAAAGAAAATATACCAAACCACAGGATATTAATCACTAACCATTTCCATGATTTTCCTACAAAATAAATTGTTCCCTTTATCCCGCTCTCCCATAAAAACGCACACACAGAGTACAGACACACACACACTCATAAAACTGCACAGAAATTTGTTGTCAGCGCTGCTCTGTGATATCATCAGTAAAATAGTTTTGCATGTCTGAAAAAGGGGCTGTGTTAGGTGAGGTCCAGTGGGGTGATGCATGTGCACATAACCCACTTTTCTTATTTCAATTTATATATAGTTTGGAGAGCAGTGCTGAGAGAGTCTCTCCAAGTACAAGACAGTAGACTAGACGTGACGAGAGGAGCAAAGCAGGGGAGGTAAGGGGAGGGATAGGGAGAGAAAATGCGACCGCCTTCGTTGAGAGCAAAGTAAGAATATAGTTTATCCTCGTCTGCATTTTCAAGTGTGAGATCAATGGTATCAATATAATTTAACAAAGGTTTCCATGTTTTATGAAAGGTTTTTAAAGACCCTTTCAATGATTTTTTTCAGCTTTAAACACAAGATCATTTCTTTTATCCATCTATCATATCAAGGAGGGCGATTGTGGCAGCTCTATGATTTGATAGGGGGAGTGTAAACTGAAACACAAATGTACACCTCTAAAATGTTCGACTACGCCACCCCAGAGGCAACATTACCAGGGAATCGCCTTTCAGAATGATTTAAAGCACACAAGTTCGGTCACGGCTGAGTCAAGATCAGAAACAGAGGTGTAGTACAAAAATATAATTTTATTAACAACCATTAAACAGCATGTACCAATAGTCAAGTAAAAAAAAAGGATATCGCACACACACACTGCTACACCTGCTCCAGGGCTGAGAACCACTCGCCTATCCTCAAGGAACCACGGCAACCACACGTGCACTCACACTGCACCTCAAAGGTGAACCACCGCACACGGAAGAGGAAACCGCCACCAAACAGAGAGGAAGGCTCGTCCACACACACACACACGGGTCTGGGTCCCCGACCCCCCTGGAGAGAGAGCGAAAGTTCCAATTAAACATACACACTTATTCTACTAAAACTTGGTACTCAAAAAGAAAAGAACATGCAATCATAAACAACTGCAGCTCCTTACCAGACAGACAATTCCGTGACACGCCGGAAATGGATAACGTCACTCGTGATGATGGGACGCACATCCCAAAGACACTACCGCGCTGCTTTTATAGTCCACTAAATCATGCGAAATAGACCCGCCCCGTCATTATGCCAACGGCAATTACTAACAACTGCTACACATGCATGTTTCCACTTAAAGAGAATGAGCCTCCTGGCCAATAGTGTAGTGAAATAGTGTAGTCTGGCATTGGTGTAGTGCAGGGTTTTTTTAAAGTCTACATTCAAAGGTCCAAATCTGAATTTTCATCAATATGAAAGGTCTGGAACTATTGGTTATTGCAAAACTTGTTTTTAATAAACATGCATAACAAGTCAACACTCATTTTATGGAAAAAATGTGCCTTTTGCATTTAAAAAAAGGCATTAATAACAAGTGCAAAAGTGACAAAACAATTAATTTAAGTGTCAGCATTTATCAAATGCTGACAAAAAACAAACAAACAAGAGGCAGGCCAAAAACATGGTGCAAAATACAGAGTAGTCTAATGTAAGAAATGACACTGTCTGTCTACCATCAGCTGCCGAAACTGTGGCACAAAAGGTGTGGTTGCTAGACACTGGCCTAAATGTTTATTAATCAAACTGTTGCAGTAAGTCGACCCAAACATGGTAAGAACACATGTTCTGTGACCATTTTAGTCCAAAAGGTAACAGTGTCACAGTCCACTTCCTGCAAAGCCACATTTTCCGGTAAGCCAATGAGTTCAGTCTGCAGAGATGCCATGATTGCCCATGGGAAGATGCTCTTGGTTTCTTTTGCAAACTCCTCAACATTCTTGACCAGGAATGGAGATGGAATACAGAGCAGCACTTGTCTGCCTACATTGAACCCCTCAAAGCGCATCCTGAAATTTGCAGCTAGCTTCTCCAAAAAGGAAAGATGGTGACGATGGTAATTGCCATTAGTCTGCTTGAGAAGAGTTACGAAAAGTGGATATGTGGCCCTGTGATGTCACTCTTAAAGATCTCCAGCCAGCTTTCAAAGGAGCGTACTGCTGCCATCAGATCATACACTGTGTTGCTTTGGCCCTGGAGCTTCAGATTCAGTTCATTTAAATTAAGTGTTATGTCCACTAAAAAGGCCACAAGCTCCATGCTGTCATCATCCCTCAGAAAATCCAAGTAATTCCTGGCCTTGACATTCTTCTGCTGGGACAAAAACATCTCCAAATCTTTCCTGATGGCCCAAAACCTTTCCAAGACTCTTCCCTTACTCAGCCTCCTAACATTGTTATGGAGGAGTAAGTCGTCATAAGCAGCATTTACCTGATCAGAGAAAGAAAAAATAAAAAAATAAATACATGATCTTTTTGTGTTGCATAAATATTCATAAAGTGAACACAAACACCTTTGTAAATTTAAATGGTTTAAGTCTGTTGTAAGCAGATTTTGATGACAATCTTTAATACTTCCAAATGCATATAATTACATTTTCTCCTACATTTTATTCACAATTAAAAATAAATTATTATATAAATAAAAAAACTATATGTGAAATAAGGATTGACTTGTCATCAGTCAGTGGGGAGATATTCAGCATATCCTGCATTAATTATGCCTTAGTTTTCCATTGATTAAAATGGTTAAATATTTAAATGCTTTGGCTCTGAAGCAATATTTTTATGTGTGCAGTCCTCTCTCTTTCTCTCTCTCTGTGTGTGTGTGTGTGTGTGTGTGTGTGTGTGTGCATGAGAGATCATCACTTAATAATCCCCTATTGACCCACAAACACAAAAACACAGTAGAAGTAATAAGTCAAATTAATTCTCACCTCAGTCAGGAATGCCCGCAGAAGATGGTGGCAGAGGATCCTCTCAGGTTGTACACAAGCTTCATAATAGTTTCCATAACGTCTGAATATTCTTTTCCAAGGCTAGCACACGGCACGGACTGGTGTATTATAAAGTGGTATGTCAGCAGGTCATAGCTGGGCTTGGTCTGTGCCATCTGCTGACTCATCCACCACAAGTGAAAGGCAGAGTGCATCTGTGATTTCATCAGTTAAAGGTATAGCGGAGGATTTTCCTTTTCCGGGTGGGTAGTCTATACTATTGGTCCACCTAAGTGTCAATCATTCTGGTGATATGTTTACGTAAGGCCGTCGTACGTGCTCGTCCCTAGTTTTCGCTTTCTGCGCATGCACACTTTCAGGTGTATTATGTGTGATGAGTTACGGTTTCAGCAATTCCTTTGAAAATGGCTGAGGGTCGAAAGAGAAAAAATGTATACGAAGTGTATGATAAGAAGAGAAAGGCCGCAGAATATAGAAACAAGACCAGAGTGATTTTGGGTGAATATTTCACACGCTGGCGTGCGCTAAAAGCACAGGTTGGGCTTCCCACTGATGCCGCAGTCGCGAAGATTCTACTAGACAGGTAAAGTTTGTCATGCTATTTGGAGAAATCCATTTAAAATCACTGCTAGTAAAAGTTAACGTAAGCTGTCATGCTCTCTCGTGCACACGTTTAATAGGTGTTCCCTCTCGGGAGCAAATAGAGTGTTGCGCATGTGCATTTTAAAAAAAAATTGGAGAGGGTGGGTCTTCTCTAAAATTTGGAAAGATCCTCCGCTATACCTTTAACTGCTTAACTAAGTCATGGGCAAGTACCTCTGTCCTGGTTGAAGTGTCATTGGAATTTTCTTTAATTTCTCTGACATCTCATGTCTCTCCTTTCCCTCAAACAAAGCATCTACTATCTCCACTAAACACTCCTTAACTATCTTTGCATCAGAGAATGGCTTCTTGTTTTTGCCTAGTACCAAGGCCACTCGGAAAGATACTTCTGTAGCTCTCTCTTGCTGTGTCACAGCTCTCACAAGCAACTTATTTGTTGATTTATACGAAGACTTTAGCTGTCATAGTTTTGCTGTCCGTACCTCTGTATTTTGTGGATATTGCCGTTCAAAATTTCTGTGTTTTGTTTCATAATGTCGTTTGAAATCTCCACACTTCACAACTCCAATTGTCTCATTACAAATCAAACAGAATGGCTTTGTGCTGGATCGGGGCAAAATGAACCCATACCTCTCTGTCCAATCATCTTTGAAAACTCTATTTTCTTCATCAACTTTTCTTTTCCTGGACAATGACATCCTCCACACCCATTCAAACGCTTACTGCGGTGTAGTGTCGCATCACGCTCAATTACGTCAAAAGTCATACGATCACTGGATGTCATGGCAACTAAATCACGGAGGAAAACTTTAATCATCTCGCCTTCGCTTTAATTTTGGACCATCTCAAAAAATACATAAAAAAAAATAAACAAATGATTTTAACATGCGATTATCAAAGTAGGAAATCTACACTTTTAATCCTTTAAACCTGTTAACTGTCACCCCCCTTTTTTTGAATAGACATGAAAATGCACATTTCGAACATAAATGGTTGTAATTCAAGAATGCTTTGGAATATAGACGTAAGATTGGTCTTGTTTTAAAGAAGACATTTGGCAGATTTATGTAGAAGTGAAATAAATTAAGAAAGTGAAACAGAAAAAAAGTTATAGAAGTTTGAGTTTATAGAAATGTACAATGTAAAAAAATTAATTATTCATATTTTATATAAAATATATATTTTCAAAACCTGGGCTACTCTAAAACTGCAGAAAAATCAAAGCCAAAAATCTGAACAAGTTGTGTTTCAAATTTTAGGTTGATATCTCAAAAAATGAGCTTTCAGTAAGATTTTGTTTGGGCGCAGTACCAAACTTTTTCACTAGGTCACAACCAGACTCCATTACTGCCCATATAAGGGCGCCTCCATTTCCATATGTGTTTTGAGTGATCTGAACCAGTATTTCCACAATTTTCATACAATTTATGAAGTAGACTTCCTATTCAGAAGTAGTATGGGTAGTTCGGCAGATTTTGATATGAATTCAACCTCTAAGAAACACATACAAAGAACACGCATGTGCGTCATAGCTCGCTGCCACATCACAAATGGTGAATTTATTATTATTTTCTTTATATTTAAAACATTTTCAGACCTTTTTTTTCTAAAATAATTGAATGGATGCTATCTTTTGAACTCTTTGCATGAAAACAAACTAGGTTTCTACCATTTTTTCATGATTTTTCATGTTCATTGCTATTTCAAAATAAAGGTCTGAACATGCCTTAGGAGTATGAAAATATTCTTGCTGCAAATTGATAAATTACGGCTCCTCTGTAATTTATTTTGAAAATCAATCACCAAATATGGAAACTAGAGATTGTAAGCTTTCAAATGATATATAGTTTGTCAATATTACTTAAGGTTTTTACTAAGATATTATTGTTTTCAAAATATAATGGCAAACGTCCCACCTGTGGGACGGTGACAGTTAAGGGCACAATTAGTGCTCTTGAAATACGAAATGGAGGCGGGTCCGGATTGAATTCCCTCCGGGTCCGAATCCGGACCGGAGTTCGGACTTTGAGAATTGCTGGTGTAGTGTATCAGGGCCGGCCCGTGGCATAGGCAAATGCTAGGGCTGCCACCACTCAATAGGGGCACCAAAATGAGTGAATTATTTTTTTATTATTATTATTATTATTTTTTTACTAATACTATTTTAAAACCATTAATTTGAAATACTACAAAAAATAAAGCAAAACAACTCCACAAAAACTTAACTAAGTCCCCCGACTCCGGTCTGGCACATCAATCTTCCCCCGCCCAGCGAGTGCTTCAAGTGCGTCAGAAACAGAGCGCGCTAGATCAGTTTACTGTTGGTCATTTGTTGTGTAGCGTCGCCCCTCAGTAGTATGTTCCTGCACAACCGTAGACAGCATTGCTTTCGTTTGAGGGCGCTTAACACACTCAAGCACTGCCGTAGAAACGATTTTATTCAAAAAGTTTACACGAGCCTATAGGTATTTCCTATGTCAAAACTCGTTCTTCAAAATGCAGCCGTTCGTCGTGAGTTTCAAATTCCTCTGAGGAAAAGGTGCATTTTTCCCCGCTGTAAATAATCCTCTGAAGCAGTAGCGTGCTGGCATCCTCAAAACGCGATGAACTATCAGTGATTCTGATGAAGAAAGTTACTTCGTTTTGTTATGGCATTGATCGGGGGGTGTGCCGCGTGTGCGATGCATAGATCACCTATTTACCCTGTGAAAAGCGCTGGGGGCGTGGCGACCTCAGCTCATTAAAGATAATGAACTGAGAACGAAAAAGCTGTACCCCTCCTTGGTTTCAAACGGATTACATAAACTGGAAATATTTTTTAAAAATAAATTACTTCATTTAAAAAGAAGAGAATTTCAGCTTCATAAAGACACATGTCTCGTATCTCTGTGACAAGTATTGACTGAGTTACAGTTAATTTTTCGGGCGCGTTTCAGAATGGACTTTACTGACAGAGAGAAGGCAAAACGCGCATCATGTTTATTTTTCTTCGAAAAGCACAACACTTTGTTTTTATGCTGAGTATCCACAAAAAAAAATAGACACTTAATAGGATCGATTGATCTATAACACTTATTTTGAGTCTCTTTTGCACTGATAAGGAAAAAAGCGAGCAGATCACGCCGGCGTGATTGCCGACCCCAGAGGGTTAAACGATGAAATGGGTCTGTAGCTACTGCAAAGCAATGGATCTTTGTCTTTCTTAAAGGACAAGTTCGGTATTTTACACTTAAAGCCCTGTTTTAAGATCGTTTCTGATGGAATAGAACGGTTAAGATACAAATTTGGACACATGCTGCTGGCCCGAGAATTTTCGAAAACAATCCTTCCTAAAACGCATTAAACTTTAGTTTACAAAGACATGAAACTCACCGAGTGGTCTGGGGTGTTCACTGATATGCTCACACAAAAATCGCTGCAAAACATGCTTTCCAACAGGTTTTATAAATACAGGTTTCGATAAAACCTGTTGGAAAGCACAAGCGGGCCAGCAGCATGTGTACAAATTTTAATCTTGACCGTTCTATTTAATCAGAAACGATCTTAAAACAGGGCTTTAAATGTAAAATACCGAACTTGTCCTTTAAGCACCAATGAAATGGATGCCTCAGAAAAGGTTGTTGGGAGCCGGCCTGAAAGAAAAACCTCATTTTATACTCTTTGTAGAATTGGGGCTAAAACGGAGGAGAAAGTCTTAAAATACGATGGTAAAGCCATCAGGGCCAGGAGATTTACCATTCTGAAGTGAATGAACTTCAGGCCTCTTGTACTTCTGTGGTAGACACAGACCTCCCCAAATCATTTGTGGAGCCATCGTTTTCACAGGGGAATATTAGTTGATCAAAATGTTTGGGACATTCCAAAGTTTTGAGTTACATTCTGAAGAATAAGGATTAGAATAGTATTTTGAAAATAATCGAATTTAGTTTTAGGGACCAGTCTAGATTGCACGGACAGTACGAGATTGAAAAGGCAAGTGATTTGTCAGCTTTTTCATCAAATAAAAAAAAAAGCTGCCTAACACGCAACAATTGTTTTTTCAACTTTGTGAGTTCGAAGTAAGCTATACTTTGAATGAAATTTGAGACTTTTTTTTAATAAATTGTGGGTGATGGGGTCAGAGGATATTGGAGGTGCAGTTTAGAAAGTTGGTCAGATATTTCTGCTATCCTGGCTTTCTAAGATCTCCTCAACTGACACACATGCAATTATTTGTCCATGGATGTAGGCTTTGAATGCCTCCCACAGTTTGATGCCGCTAATCGAAATATTGTAATTTATTTCAAAATATATATATTTAAATTAGATGTGAGGAAATATTTTAATTTGTTTTTAGAAAGTAAATGTGAACTAAATATCCATTGTTTAGAATAAGTTATGGCTTGTGTAAATATCACGGGGTGTTTCCCCGCCGGAGCTGTTCCGGTGCGACACCCGGCCGGTTTAGACGAGGAAACGAGTGTCAGGTGCACAAGAAGAGGATGGCGATCGGTGATTGGGACATGTATCTGAGATGTGGATTATAAAAAGAGACTTTGGGATGAAGGAAAGGGTACACAGTGGGAGAAACCAGCGCGCGAGAGAGAGAGACATTGGGAAGAGAAGAAGCGGGGCAGAGACGGATTTTCGCAGGCTATTGACTGGAGGTAAAGCTGATTCTATAAAGGAGGATTCTCGGAGAACGAAGAATGGATGTGCACATGCTATCTCTGGAACAAGTTAAGTACCACGCTACCTTCTATATTGATCCTCAAAACTCTTTGTTCCCATACGTATGTGATGGTCGGATGATTACTGGTTGGGAACTAAACACTTTGATGTCCTGGTTTCTCAAGGCCCATATGTTAGTTGTTATCCATCTCTCACGCTGTCTTTGAGATATAATCTCCTCGAAGTTGAAGATCCGGTTCCCGTATGTATGCACCAGTCTGATGATTGTTTGCTTCAAACTAACATTATGATGCTCTGATCTCTCAAAACCAGTCATGCCTGTCGTTGCCCACCTTTCATGTCTTGGAGTCTAAAGACCTCAAAGACGAGCATTTAGCCCCCGTACCTGTCCCCGAGTTATAGTCACATCGAAGACGAGGAACCCGGTCGGAGCTACGAGCAAAGGCCCTAGTTCACTGAGTGTGTGCAGTAGCAATTTTGGGCACGGGCGAACCGGGCAGCTGCCCGGGGCGGCATTTTTTCATGACACGTGGGGGGCGGCACGAGCCGTTAAAAAAATTAAAATAAAAAAAAATCCTCTGCGCCGCGAAGCAGCTACCAGCTCGTGGCTTGATTGGAGGTAGCTCGCCAAGGGACCGTTTACATATCGCGTCTTTTGCGCGCTCAAGTTCGTTCAAATGTAGGCGCGCTTATAATTGAAGCGACGTGCTCATTTTTTCCAAGCGCAGTAAAATGATAAAGTCTCTACTTCCTAGAAATGTTGCAAATGCACCGCAGGTCATGATGTGAAAATAAATTAATCCGCTTCACCCTTGCCGTACATTGAAAGCTCAGTCAACATGAAGGATGGGGGTGCACCCAAACACTATGGGAGTTTCTCTTCTCGGTAAATAAATCTTTTAGCAGAGCTACAGCAAGCGTTTTTCGGTGGTGGAAATCCATTAGCTACTAAAATTTCTTTGTCGTTGTGTTGAGTGTAGTGCATGGTTGCATAGCAACGAATTTTACTAAAAGATAAGCTAATTTGCATTATAAATGTCAGTAATTTATCTTTGACTCATTTTTATATAAAAAAAAATTAAATGCTGAAATATGTGAGGTTTATCTTTTTATAAAACCTTTTTTGAACTTGTACCATTAGTAGCTAGATGTTGCAAGACACTCTTTTGAAATCTGGCCATCATTTTTAATCTTATTTGAATGCTTTTGAAAACAAAAAGTGCATATTGATGCTAATTTTATTTGTTAATTGCTAGCGTGGCACCAAAAGAATGGGTTTCGTTGCTCTGGACTCAACTATAATTACAGCAACAACTACACCACCCTTGGAATTTCACCCAAGGAAATAAGGACACCGGTTCGTTACCACAAGATAGAGCAGAGACGTGAACTTGTAAAATAACAATACTTTATTAGGACTAAAATCAAAACTCCACACGCACACACAATTCAATACAAAAAGGTTAATATGGCTTCAGATCAAAAATAAGGAACTTAAACAAAACCAATCAGGACAATCCAAGGCAACATGTCGGATAGAAAACAGAGATAACAAACCTACTCAATTCCACTCCAAGCACTTCAACCGTAAGTTTAATGTACTCATTCACCACAAGCACACGTGCATTTCAGTGACAAACAAATGCAGAAGAATCAAATCACTCTGAAAATAGGTACCCAATTAGCTTGGACCTGGAGCGGTCAGCACTCTTCTTAACCAATCCAACATAATCACAAGTAAACAAAAAGAAATACAAATCGAATCAATAAACAAAAAGAAAGAAAATACAATCAAATTGTATTTCAACTCAATAAAGGAAAAATACAAAGTTGAACAACAAGTTGAATAACACATACGAATCACATTACTCTTGATCCATGAACCATACACACACACCACTCACTCTATAAGATCACACCATCATCAATACGTGTTTCTCACAAGGGTACATACATACATACATACATATGCACACACAACAGACAACCACACTCACCCAACTCGCACCATCTTATGGGTTCATTCACAAACCACACGAATTCCACAACGATCTTCCAGTTGAAACAGTGCGGAGGCGACCAGCGACCACTCAGAGAAATACACGAGTCTCACGCTCCCCAGCGTCGAGTTCACTTGGCCAGTCAACAGGCGCAGATGAAGCAAGGCAAGGCAGCACACGGCAGAGGGACGGGACGAAGTCGAATGAAATCCAATCAGCTCGCTGCACTCATGCCGACATTACTCGCTCGTCCACTAGAACGAAGGAGGAACACAACATAAAACACAACATAAAACAATGTCTTTTCACGAATATTCTCCCATGAAGTCAATAGTTTACCCACCTGATTTTCCACATATCAGTCTTCCCCACGTCAAGCCGCGATAGGTTAACACAGCCCGTCACGCATATTAAAACAACAAAACGTATACATACAGCCAACAGCTCACCCCGAATACCAATATTTCTCCATCTCTGATAACGTACCCAATTGGTGTGCGACTCAGCTCCAGGATCCCCATACGAGAGCAGCTCGGGAAAGCAGCGACAGAGCTTACAACAGCCTACACGCTTCCCAACACACAGGAACCTTCTTTATGCGAGCTCCCGCACCTATAGCACACCTGAATCCAATTAGGTAATTACCACTCAATCAGTACTCGGGCTGTTACTCAAATTAACTAGGCAGCTATCCCTGCTACACTAGTTTTAGACATAAAACTTGTTGAATTGATTTCATTGTGTAGTATTACTTTTTGAACAGGATTCTGTGATAACCGTGATCATTTTGGCCATTTTGGCCATGTTCATGTCATTTCATCTCTAGTTATGATCAACTAAATGATTTCCATTACACAAGATTACACAAAATGTTATTGCATCTTCTCTATGCAATAACAACTCATTTGAATATCATGCTATTACACTTACAACTCCCATGAAGATCCATATTGTAGTTATTTATCGTCCCCCAGGTCAACTAGGAAGCTTTGTAGAAGAGCTGGATGTGTTGCTGTCCTCTTTCCCTCAGGATGGCATCCCACTTGTAGTCTTTGGCGATTTCAACATTCACCTAGCCAAGCCGTATGCAACAGACTTCATCTCTCTCCTAGCCTCTTTCGATCTCAAACGGCTCATCACCACCGGTACTCACAAGTCAGGCAACCAACTGGACCTGGTTTACACACGCAACTGTATCACAGACAACATTTTGGTGAAACCTCTCCAAGTTTCAGATCATTTCCTCATTACTTTCAATCTACAACTCACTACCCATGCTCCACCAACCTCCCCACCATTTACTTTCAGACGAAACCTGCGCTCACTTTCTCCATCCCATCTTTCCTCTGCTGTGTCATCTTCTCTTCCCTCACCCTCACATTTCTCATCTCTGGATGTGAATACTGCAACGGATACTTTATGCTCCATCCTAACCTCTTCTTTAGACAATATCTGCCCTCTCTCCTCTAGGCCAGCACGCACCACTCCCTCTAACCCCTGGTTATCTGAGGTTCTTCGTGAACACCGGACCAAGCTCAGGGCAGCGGAGAGGAAATGGCGCAAATCAAAAGACACATCTGACCTCAGTAGGTATCAATCTCTGCTCTCTGCCTTCTCTGTTGACGTTCACGCCGCAAAATCTTCATATTTCCACAACAAGATCAACAGCGCCTCTAACACACGTTCACTGTTCAAGACATTCAATTCTCTCCTCTGTCCACCTCCACCACCACCCACCTCCTCTTTAACTGCTGATGACTTTGCTAACTTCTTCACTAACAAAACTACCACTATCAGCAGTCAGTTCTCAGCACAGGAACCCAGACTAACCTCTCCCACAGCCAATAACCTTCTCTCCTCCTTCACTCCACTAACCGAGGAAGAAGTATCTAAACTTCTCCTCTCCAGTCATCCTACCACCTGCCCTCTAGACCCCATCCCCTCACACCTTCTACAAGCCATCTCTCCCACACTTCTACCAGCTCTCACAGACATTATCAACTCATCCCTCCACACTGGCATTTTCCCTACAGCATTTAAGCAGGCTCGGGTAACCCCTCTGCTTAAAAAATCAACATTAAACACATCACTTCTAGAGAACTACAGACCTGTCTCTCTCCTACCATTCATTGCAAAAACACTTGAACGAGTTGCTTTTAACCAAGTATCATCCTTCCTGTCTCTGAACAACCAGCTGGATGTCAACCAATCTGGCTTCAAGAAAGGACATTCAACTGAGACTGCATTGCTGTCAGTCACGGAAGCCTTGCGGATCGCAAAAGCTGCTTCCAAATCATCAGTTCTCATTCTACTGGACCTGTCTGCTGCCTTCGACACTGTGAATCATCAGATCCTCTTGTCCGCCCTCTCATCACTGGGCATCACTGGAACCTCCCTCAACTGGTTTGAGTCCTATCTCACAGGTAGGTCTTTCAAGGTCACATGGAGAGGTGAGGTATCCAAAGCACATCAACTGACCACAGGCGTTCCTCAGGGTTCAGTTCTCGGACCGCTCCTCTTCTCCATTTACACCACATCACTGGGACCCATCATACAGGCACATGGTTTCTCTTACCATTGCTATGCTGATGACACCCAGCTCTACCTCTCATTTCAACCAGATGATCCCACAGTAGCTGTACGGATCTCAAGCTGTCTGGCGGACATCTCGGCATGGATGAAGGAACATCACCTGCAGCTCAACCTGGCAAAGACTGAGCTTCTCGTCCTCCCTGCCAATCCGTCTCTACAGCACGACCTCACTATCCAGGTAGATTCATCCTCAATCACCCCATCAAGGTCGGTCAGAAATCTTGGTGTAATCTTTGATGATCAGCTGACCTTCACAGACCACATTACAAAGACAGCTCGATCATGCAGGTTTGCTATGCACAACATCAGGAAGATCAGGCCTTTCCTAACTGAGCATGCAACACAACTTCTCGTCCAGGCCCTGGTCATTTCTAGGCTTGATTACTGCAATGCTCTTCTGGCTGGACTTCCATCATGTGCAACTAAACCTCTACAAATTATCCAGAATGCTGCAGCTCGTCTGGTCTTCAACGAGCCCAAAAGGGCCCACGTCACTCCTCTGCTCATCTCTCTGCACTGGCTACCACTCGCTGCTCGCATCAAGTTCAAGGCTTTGACGCTTGCTTACAGATTGACCACAGGTTCAGCTCCCTCCTACTTCCACTCACTACTACAAGTCTACATCCCTACCAGAAGCCTACGATCGGTCAATGAGCGACGGCTCGTGGTACCATCACAGCGGGGCACAAAATCACTCTCCAGAACATTCTCATTCACGGTTCCATGCTGGTGGAATGATCTCCCCACCCTCATCCGGAATGCAGAATCCCTGACAACATTCAAAAGACAACTGAAAACTCATCTCTTCCGGGAGCACTTAACTTAAAAATCTCTCAAATCTTAAATCTCTTAACTTAAAAAAAAAAAAAAAAAAAAAAAAAAAAAAATTCCTTTCCTCTAAATCCTCGCTTGCCTGGCTTATGCTACTCCGAGCTATGTCTGAACTTTGTATTTTGAGCACTTCTTGCGTTGCTTTTGCCTCTTCAAGATGTTAAAACTTCATGCTGATTTGTACTTGGCTTTCGCCAAAATAAGCACAAACTAAGACGTAGCTTTACAATACCCTATGCTTCATCCATTTACGCTTTCTTCCATATGGTGATGTGAATCTCCTTCTGTCCAGATCCAGCTTCTTTTCAACTGTACCAGTTAACCTTTCCAATGCAAAGCATAGATCTGTGTTTACGGTGTCCCATGCAGTTTTCTCACAAGCTCTTGGCCATCTAACTCCAGGTCTATGCCCGTTGAGGTTCTTTTCTCTCTTCTGCTGGTTAGTTTGACCGGGTTCACAAGTATGAATTTGTTCATCACTAACTGTGCAAGCCCTCCTCTCCTCTATGACAGGGGTGCTGATATCCTGCGAGCTGTGGTTTGCTTCCTGATTTCATTCGACTGACTTGACTGACTTCGTAAGAAGTACTGATCAATGCAAGGCCCTTGTCCCTTCTCCCTCAAGCATTTCATTTTCCTTGATGAACCTTCAAACCCCTGACCGTTGTCGCCTTGCTCCAGCCACAGACACAAGCTTGGAGTTCAATGACTTTGCTAACTGCAGATCTTGAACTAGTCTTACTCTCCATACTCATATCCGTTCGTGTCATTTCTTTTTTTTAATATATTTTTTAATATATTTATTAACTTTTTAACAACATATATTACACACACACCAGGAACAAAAATACAAAATACAAAATGCAGTATAGACGCATATTGAACTTTGTCTTTTGCATCATTACAACTTAGCATATCTCAATTTGTACAGGACTCACATCCTCAAGACTAATGAAAAAAAAACAAAAAAACATACAAACCATTAAGGCCTCCTAATACAAATACATCCTATAATCTCACATATCTTCAATTGTCTCTTTATGTCACTATCCTCCTTCTCTATGAAGGATCTAAAGGGATTCCAAAAAATCCCAAACAAATCTTCTTTCCAGAATTTCGATATTTCTTCACATTCCCATATACAATGGAAATAACTACCTTTACAATCATTACACTTGGGACATGTGTCTGGTATATTTTCATTAAATTTGTTTGATAATACTGGAGTTATGTTTATACGCATAAGCCAATTATATTGCAACAACTTTAATCTTGTATTAACTGTTTGTACTTGAGCATCTTGACAAATCTCACTCCATTCATCTGGTGATCTCCTCGTTAAGATCCTTACTCCATGCTCCTAAACGAGAGCTAGAAGACTCCGGGGAGCCCTCTACCAACATATTATACAGAAGTGAAATCCGACCTTTATCATAACAATCTTTGGTGACCACTCTTTCCAAAACTGATAATGGTCGTATATTTCCAGTACTTTTTTGAAATGATAAAATGGATAATTTTTTTTTAGGTACTTACCTCTTATCTGTAAGTACCTAAAAAAATGACTTTTAGGTATATCAAATGTATTACTCAATTCTTGAAATGACATAAGATTGTCTTCCTTATATAAATCTTTTATACTTTTAATACCTTTTTCTGCCCACGTCTTAAAACCTACATCTACTTTTCCGGGACTAAACTTAGGATTTCCCCATATTGGACAGTAGCGAGATATCTCACTTGTATAAGAGATATTCAAATATCTCTGCGTCTCATGCCATACCCATACCATATTTAAAACCATTGGATTCGTAACATTACCCTTCGTTTTCTGTAAAATTTTACGATCTAAATCATATAAATATGATTCCAAGGGTATTTTATTCTGAATAGAGTTTTTTTCCATTTCTACCCATACGGGGTTCATTAGATGTTGAGAAGAAAAACATAATAGATCTTAACTGGGCAGTAGTATAATACCCTTTAAAATGGTAAATGAATGGTAAATGGACTGCATTTATATAGCGCTTTCACAGACCCAATGGCCACCAAAGCGCTTTACATATTGCCTCACATTCACCCATTCACTCACACACCAACGGCGGTGTCAGCCATGCAAGGCGCCATCCAGTCGGGAGCAGCCGGGGTTAGGTGTCCTGCTCATGGACACCTCAACACTTGGTCAGGTGGAACCGGGGATTGAACCACCAACCTTCCGGTTTGTAGACAACCTACATGAACCACTGAGCCACTGTCGCTCCGAAATTAGGGGACTGAAAATAAGTGCAAAATAAGTGAAAATAACTATGTAGTATTCTAAGATGCAAGGTAACCAAGTTATTTTTTTTAATTTATGAACACATAATAATTTAGGTACCAAAACCCGTAGAATGTTCACTAAAAAAACTAAAAGCTCAAGGCCAGCTATTAGGATGTTACTTTATAGCTGCAAGAAGATTAACATGTTTCATGTGGTTTTATTAGATCTTGTACTTGGATGCTGCAACAAATAACAAAGCATCAACTGCATTCTCATTAGATCAACCCAGTTTCATGGCTTACCATCAAGGTATTTTTGCCATGACAAAACACACATCTGGAGAAGTGGCAGTTTTTTATATTTCAGATTTTTTTTTATTAACTTATAATTGTATACCAGAAATTATAACTTAAAGGGGTCATATAATGGTACATGCACTTTTACAAGTTGATTGTACTGAAATGTGTGTTGGCAGTGCCTGTACACAACCATCATATAATGATAAAAATCCATCCAGTGTTTTTGTTTTAATCTCCTTATATGTTTTCCCCTGCCTCAAATTGAGCCGTTCGTTTTTGTGACGTCAATAAAATGGACGCCCCTCCCGCGATTGTTGATTGACAGCTTGTGATTCAACACAGACCCGCCCTCGCTCGTCCTGTCAATCATAGTCTGCGCGGACCGGCGCGGTCATTGTTGATATGCTGGAGCACTGTCTATGAGCAGAATGGCGTCTAAGCGATTGTGGTGTTCTGTTCTTGGGTGCAATAACGAACACAGCAGTCATTTTAATGTTCCTAAATCCGAACCGCTGAAGACGCAGTGGCTGAGTTTGATTTCGAAGGGAATATTCCCCACGAGCAACGTCAATGCTCTCATGTTTGCCGAATAATTTCTCAGTGGACTGCTTTATAAACGAGGATCAGTGTAAAGCTGGTTTTGCTGAGAAGCTGCACCTGAATAAAGGATCGGAACCTATTCGTCTTCCTGCTGGACCTTCAGAAGAACTAAAGTGAGTGTAACGTTTTATTAATATTAATATTAATATTTATATAATCTTTGCAAATCGCCAGCTGCACGCTTCAGTTTTGTGATGTAAAATGCTATACCTAACAAATGCATTGCTGTAACATTATGAAACTCAGAATTTGCCACCAGCTGTCACGGTGCGTGTGGGAATAATTCCGTGGATTCCAGTGCAGAGCGAAAGAAGTGTTTAATGAAGACAAAACCTAAAATAAACCAACCAAAACTACATGGAACAAGGCAGGCAAGGCAAGGCAAGGCAAGGCAAGGCAAGGCACAGCGCAAACACAACGTAACAAATACAACGAACAAGCACAGGACAGCAAACACAGGAAGACTAAATAGGGAGGCAAACAAGGAGGGTAACGAGACAGACAGGTGGAGCAAATAAACAAATAATCAGATAACAAGAGGGAGGGGTCAAACAATGACGAGAGCACATGGCTCAACATAACAAACACCCATGTGCAACAAAAGACCGGACAGACATGTGACACCAGCACCATCCCCTGAAGGGACTCAAAAGATTTCGAGACAGCGCCACCTGTTGCTCAAAAATTAAAATTAAATTTCCAAAAATGATAATAACTTTTGAAAAAATATGCTTATTGTAATGACACTGGTCTTAATAGATTCATTGGGTCATGCCGAGAACATAGATACCAAGTTTGACGTATTTGGAAGAACTTCCTGTCCGCCATCTTTATTTACTTTCAAAACCTTCTTTTTCGAACTTCTCCTAGACTGTTCGTCCGATTTTCACCAAAATCTAATCATATCATCTCCAGACCATACCGGCTAAAATTTATGGATTTCGTGACGATAGACAAAACCGTTTTCGTATACCGCAGCAGCAAATTTGAGCCATGTTGCCAAAATGGCTATTAAGTCTTTATCTCTGCAATGCCTTCACATTTTGACACCAAACTTTGTATGTGTCATTGTCACCTCACTCTGACCACATCACAGTGATTTTGTAACTGCGCCACCTAGAGGTGGGCGATATATCGTTTAGACGATAATATCCGAATTGTTGTCTGGACGATATGCAAAATTGGGATATCGAATATTTCATAATTTGTACAATCCGACCCCCCAAACATGAAAAGAGTTGAAGGAAGTTAAAGAGAAAACAAATAACGCACACTAACCTTCTAAACAATCATATGTAGCGATTTTAATACTTTAGGGGTTTGTTTGACTGTATTTTATTTTATTTTTTGTACAAAATCACGATCGTTCCTCAATTGCACGAGAGTAAAGCTGCTACTAATTTGCAATATACAACTACGAAGTTCTTACCTGTGTGTTATGACGTTTCTTAGGTTGAAGCAACAATCCAAAAGAGTAAAGCCGATGTACGATTAATAAAATAGCTGCTAGAAAAGGCAAAATGTGCGTTGTTTGCGGAAAAATGAAGTCTGAAGTTAAAAAGTTTTTCTTAAATGTCTGTGGCGTCCTCAAGTGGCGAGCTTCGTGATTGCATCATTAGACAATTGCGTTGTATAATGAGTCCAAAAGATGGAATACATTTTTCCAAAGAGATCGGTTTGGTACGCATTACAAACCGAACCATTCCGGTGGTTGGACCATTTTTCCTGCCGACCAAAATCCGCGCTGGAGCGAACACCACAACGTTGCCCAACATCAAATGGCAAATGTAATGAAAGCGGAACAAAACTCATTATTTTGTGCTTCACGGACCGTTTATCAGTTCGGACGAATGTCAGTGCAGCGCGAGCCGACACCGTTACTACATAAGAGAAGCGTAAACAAAGCATTTGAATTCGCCACTTAAGTAATAACATCGCTGCGACATCTAGTGAGAAGCGTTACAATTTCTCCGTTAATAACGGATCAAACAGCACTGACGTGGAAACCAGGAGAAACATCGTTCCATGAATGAACTATAGGTTTTAAGTACACAGATCATTCACCATGGATTTAATGTAGTAACACTATCTTGTAACCATGGAAGTTTTGCAGAAATATTAAAATGCTTACAAGTACGTCACACATCTTTTTCCAGCACTTCAAAACTCAAATGTTATATGTTATTTAAATGTTATTTTTAATGTGATGACCAGAACATTATTTGTTCATCCTTCAAAGATTAGCCATTTATAAAACTAAAAGTTTCAAGGTGTAGGAAAACTCACACTTATTTAAAAATATATTTTTTCTTTTAATAAATATTACATTTCTATGGCATTTCTTTATTTTTTGCTGCATCGAAAACGTACCGATCCGTGACACCACTGTATCGTATCAAACCGAACCGTGAATTTTGTGAACCGTTACACCCCGATTAAAAATATAAAAGAACAATAAAGACTTTATTGAATAATATTTTATTTTTGTAAAAAGTTTAGGAGTCTTTAAATTCAGATAAGTTCTTTACTGTGCGACGCAACTCTTGGCCGCTGAATCCGATGTCTCTGAGGAACCGGGTTGTAGAGTGTGCCACAAAACCTCGACAACCCACTTCCACTGGATAAACCTGGACTCTCCATCCTCGCTGTTCTGCTTCAGTGGCCAGATGAGCATACCGCAGTTTCTTCCTCTCATATGCCTCATCTACCGCATCCTCCAATGGCACTGTTAACTCCATCAGTTGAACAATGCGTGCTGATCCAGACCACAAAACAATATCTGGTCGTAGGTTAGTGGTGGCAATCTCAGGTGGAAAAATAAGCCGTTGATCGAGATCAGCCAGCATCTTCCAGTCCCTAGCAGCTTCCAGTTGTCCTGGGCGAGAATTGGTGTTAACACCTTTTCTTGGTGTAGTTGTTTATATTTTTAGCTTCATTGCAAGTGTATGACATTTGGTATAGAAATAAACTTTGGTAATTAAATGCTTTTCCTAAAAATGAGAAAGAAAATACAGGGTATTAAAACAGTATGAACTACAAATAAAGTCAGTATGTGAGGCTGAATAGATGTGTTTTAGTCTGAATTAGGTAAGATGTGTGCTTCCATTTCAGTTTCCACAAATCCCTTCACTCGATTGGGATGTTCTCTTGTGTTCTGGGCGGCAAGTGCAGTAACTGTAACATCGGGCATATTTTGTAGTATTAAACACATATTTATACCGACTTCATCAGGCTCCGAAAATTCTTCACAAAAAAACACAAAGAATGGCCTTCTCAGCTGCCCTAGTTGCAACTCTTGCGTCATTAGAACGTCTCGGTTACATATGGTTACCCTCGTTCCCTGAGGGAGGGAACGGAGACGTAGGTCAGACTGACCAATAGGAATCTCGCTAGAGAGGCCAATCTACTTCGAGTGAAACTAAAACAAGCCAATGCACATTGGCATGCAATCATTTGCATCAGCTGCGCATCCTCGTCAGCGCGGGTATTTAACAGCAGCTGTTATGATTGCACACTAGTTTTTTGCTGAGGAGCCAAACCTGAAAAAGCTGGCCGCCCCAGCGGGCGGCAGCAGATGTGGCGACGGGACCTACGTCTCCGTTCCCTCCCTCAGGGAACGAGGGTTACCATATGTAACCGAGACGTTCCCTATCGGTCAGTCACTACAACGTAGGTCAGACTGACCAATAGGAATCCCTACCAAAGCGCCACAGCTGCTGCACCCCATCCAGCGCCCCATGCAAGCCTCTACACCTTCTTGCCTAGAAGGACGATAGGAGGAGGCTACACACAGAGTGTATCTGTCACTGTTGTTCCATAATAACCCATACAGTGAGATTATTGGATAACACTGGGAAAGCGTGCCCTTCTGTTAGGAAGGAGGACGCTGCGGAAGCTACTTACTTCAAGGAGTTATGTGGGGAATACATATGGACTAGCCCGAAGGCTGTACTACATATGAGATAGTGGGTGACTTAGCCCAAGGGAAAGACACGGGCTTCCGTTAGGAGCAGCCGTGGAAAATATACACATATGGGATCCCCGTAGGTTCACACATATGGAACCCAGCCCAGATCCGGTTCTCAAGGATTCAGCGGATAAAGGCCTGGCACCTGGACGCTCCGCCATGTCCGGGCCGAGGGGTTTTTGGAGGACTCAACAGGTTTTTCACTCTGGAGCAATAAGGGTGCACAGTAGGGTGCAGCAAGCTGACAGAGCCGGGCCTCTCGGTGCTTCTACCCGTTTAGGGTGAGAACACGGGAGGAGACCGGCTGTACACGTAGGCTATAATATCTAGCGAACGTGTTAGGTGTCGCCCAGCCCGCAGCTCTACAGATATCTGTTAGCGAGGAGCCACGTGCCAGCGCCAAGGAGGATGCAACGCCTCTCGTGGAGTGTGCATGCAACCTGAGCGGGCAGGGCACGCCTTGAGCTTGGTAAGCCAAGGCGATGGCATCCACTATCCAAAGGGCCATCCTCTGCTTGGAGACAGCCTTTCCCCTCTGCTGGCCTCCGTAACAGACAAAGAGCTGGTCTGAGGTCCTGATGCTTTGAGTTCTGTCCACGTACATACGCAGAGCGCGAACGGGACAGAGCAAACCCAGGGCTGGGTCTGCCTCCTCCAAAGGCAGCGCTTGCAGGTTCACTACCTGGTCTTTGAAGGGAGTGGTAGGAACCTTGGGCACATAGCCAGGCCGGGGTCTTAGTACCACATGGTTGTCACCCGGCTAGGGCTGGCTATCGTAACAAAATGTTTGGTACCGATACCGATACCGATACCTTGACTTCGATACCGGTTCCTGAACGATACTTTTTTTCGATACCAATTTTATGTAACCAGGTTTAACAATATGAGTAATGTGCGGTGAAGTCTTGTCATGGGTAGGCTGTGACCTATCAATGTGGCATATTCACAGGGGCGTAATTTGCCGCTGCGATCGGTGGCGCGGTTACAGTGTATATCTCGTGGCTAACGCAGTCTTCACATGCACGCGCGGAGACTTTTTGTTCGTTTCGGTGAAATCACAAAACAAAATGGACACAAACGTGTCCCTGCTTAATATAATACAACCACTGATGAACATATTCGGTTTTGATAAAAAAAAATTTAAAAAAAATATACGAGTGCGGATTAGAACCCCGAACCTCTGACATGCTCGGCAAAAGTTCTATCACTGGACCATTAAAGGACTCACGTCAAGTATATTTATTCACGGGATTCATTCATTTATACACACATACGTGCACATACATACACCTGTCCCACTCACTTTTTAAAACAAAGTTAAGCCACTGTATATTCATTCAGGTAATTTAGCAACCCAAGTTAATATCAGGCATCATCACATCGCTGCCTGCATACAGAGCAAAGTCAGAATCGCGGATTGAGTGAGAGCGAGTGGATCACGTGATATGAAGCAGTCTCGGTCTCTGCCTCAATGTTGATAATTCAAAACAGCATGAGAACTGACTGCGCATGCGCAAACCTCCGTAAACTACGTTCTATGGACCAAAGAGGCACTGCGAACCTCTGCCTCAATGACCATGGCCTTGAATTTCCTGCATGAAACAATGATTTTTAGGAGCAAACTATGGCAAAAGGAGTATTATATAAGTATTCCTGATTATTTTTGTTACAAAAATTAACATTTGGAATAAAATAAATGCAATTAATAATGTGGTGAATTAATAAAGCTCTTGGGATTAATAAATGTAATGTCAGCATTTCCTTTGGTGAGGCACTGCCTACCCTGCCTACCCTGACCGCACGTCCCTGAACAATATAACATTACCTAATTTTTTTTTCAGTTTGTTGACTTTTTTACACTCATATTTTGAGTATGTAAAAAAGCACCAATGCTAAAGTTTTCTATGTTTCCTAATCATTTAACAACATGTATTCTTTACTTCAATGAGCTCATTGTTTCTGCTTTAACTTAATGCATTAATTAACGATGAAACTGAATGAAAATTAATTGAAATGCATTACACTGTCACCTCTGATAACAGATCACTCTAAATTGTAATTTAGACATGCATTTTCTGTAAAGCTGCTTTGAAACGATATGTATTGTGAAAAATGCTATACAAATAAATGTGAATTAAATTAAATATAGGCTACTGGGGGGCGGGATATATACCTGCACGTGAAGCTTGCAGCAAAGCACTGGCAAAAGTAGCCTAATGATTATGGTTGTGGAAACAATAGCAAGGAGATATTTTAATTGTTTATTAATGAACAAGTGTTTACTAATGGTGTGTTCACACCGAACGCGAATTTAATTATTTGTGCGAGTAGATTACATACATAGTCAATGCAAAGACGCGAATAGACGCAACATTCGCGCCGGGCGTCGCGAATGACGCGAATTGGGCGACGCGTTTGCCGCGGACGTCTTCCGCGCAAGTTGAAAAATTTGAACTCGAGCTAAAGATTCAAGCGTCGAACTAGACGCGATAGACGCGTATTTGACGCTCTATTCGCGTTCGATGTGAACACCATTACTCTCAAGTGTATTTTGTGCGCTTCAGTGCCTAGATTTACCGTGTTGCCGGTCTTGGCAGCAATGATCTTGTAGAAAATATTGCATCGCGTGCATCTGGCATCGAGTCTGGCACATGACATAGGTACACTTTGGATCATTTCCACATATTTTCGATCTATCTGGGTTGGGACGCACGCTTACACACACACACACACACACACACACACACACACACACACACACTGCAGCCTCACGTGCGACGAGCCGCGTCTCTGGGCAGCCGCGTAAACTAGTGTTTTTTCCGCCACAGCCAATCATGCTGCATGCTTATTGTTTCACTGACGTTGACGAGATTAACCACTTAGGTACCGAAATGTGGTACCGAAAAACAAGACATGTTTCGATACTCGGTAGTATCGAGGCAATTCGGTCGGTACCTAAAAAGTACCGAACTCGGTACCCAGCCCTACACCCGGCCCGAACTCTAGGCACGATTCGTCGACCGAAAATGCGTGCAGGTCTCCTACCCTCTTGACAGAGGCCAGTGCAACCAGTAGCAAAGTCTTCATGGAAAGAAACTTTAAGTCTACTGACTGCAGAGGCTCAACGGGAACATCCTGAAGTGCTCGAAGCACCAGGGAAAGATCCCAAGAGGGTATGGAGGGGGGTCGAGGAGGATTTAATCGTCTCGCCCCCCTAAGAAACCTGACGACCAGGTCGTGCTTCCCCGCTGTTTTGACATCTATGTGGTCGTGATAAGCTGAAATAGCGGCAGCATGTACTTTGAGGGTGGAGGGAGACAGCCTTCGCTCCAACCCTTGCTGCAAGAAGGAAAGCACAGACCCTATCGAACATCTCCGGGGGTCTTCTCGGCGAGAAGAACACCACTCGACGAACAGGTTCCACTTCAGGGCGTAAACACGTCTCGTGGACGGCGCCCGTGCTGAAGTGATGGTGTTAAGTACCTCAGGGGGTAAGTCACCTAGAACCTCCGCGTCCCGTCCAGGGACCAGACATGGAGTTTCCAGAGGTCTGGACGCGGGTGCCATAGGGTGCCCCGTCTCTGAGTCAGAAGATCCTTCCTCAGAGGAATGGGCCAGGGAGGGACTGTCCCAAGGAGCATGAGTTCTGGGAACCAAGTCCGGGTGGGCCAATAGGGAGCCACCAGAAGGACCTGCTCCTCGTCCTCCCTGACTTTGCACAGTGTCTGTGCAAGTAGGCTCACTGGGGAAACGCATATTTGCGGAGGCCCCGGGGCCAGCTGTGTGCCAGTGCGTCCGTGCCGAGTGTTCCCTCGGTCAGGGAGTAAAACAGCTGGCAGTGGGAGGTCTCTGAAGAGGCAAACAGGTCTACCTGAGCCTCTCCGAACTCTCTCCAGATCAGCTGAACTACCTGGGGGTGGAGTCGCCATTCCCCCGGAAGCACAGCTCGTGATAGCTCTTCGGCCACACGGTTGAGCACGCCAGGGACATACATGGCTCGAAGCGACCTCAGACGCTTCTGACTCCAGAGGAGGAGATGGCGGGCGAGTTGCGACATGCGACGGGAGCGTAGACCACCTTGTCGGTTGATGTACGCAACGGTTGCTGTGTTGTCCGTACGGACCAGTACGTCCCTGCCCTGTAGCGACCTTTTCAAGCGGCTCAGAGCGAGATGTACTGCTAGCAACTCGAGGCAATTGATGTACCAATGCAGTTGGGGAGCCGTCCACACCCCTGACACTGCATGCCCGTTGTACGTGGCACCCCAGCCGGTGGCGGAGGCATCTGTGAAAACCACAGCATGCCTGGAGACCTGTTCCAAGGGGACTCCTGCCCGAAGGAACGAGAGGTCTGACCACGGGCTGAAGGTCTGGCGGCAGGCCGGTGTGATTGCCACCCGGTGAGTGCCATGATGCCACGCCCATCTCGGGACTCGGCCGTGAAGCCAGTGCTGAAGCGGTCTCATATGAAGCAAGCCGAGCGGAGTTACCGCTGCTGCCGCTGCCATATGCCCCAGGAGCCTCTGAAAAAATTTCAGTGGGACCGCTGTCCTGCCTTTGAACGTGTTCAAGCAGTTCAGCACCGACTGAGCGCGCTGCTCTGTGAGGCGCGCTGTCTGTGCGACCGAATCCAACTCCATACCGAGAAAAGAGATCCTCTGCACAGGGGCGAGTTTGCTCTTTTCCCAGTTGACCTGAAGGCCCAACTGGCTGAGGTGCGTGAGCACGAGGTCCCTGTGTTCGCATAACTGATCTCGAGAGTGTGCTAGTATAAGCCAGTCGTCGAGATAGTTGAGGAGGCGAACGCCCTGTTCTCTCATGGGAACAAGGGCCCCCTCCGTGACTTTCGTGAAGACACGGGGAGACAGGGACAGCCCGAAGGGCAGGACCTTGTACTGATATGCTCGACCCTCGAACGCAAAGCGCAGAAACGGCCTGTGTCGAGGAAGAATCGAGACATGAAAGTACACGTCCTTCAGGTCGATCGCTGCAAACCAATCTTGGGGACGGATGCATCCGAAAATGCGTCTCTGCGTGAGCATTTTGAACGGTAGCTTGTGGAGGCTCCGATTCAAAACTCGCAGATCCAAGATCGGTCGTAACCCACCACCTTTCTTGGGTACAATGAAGTAGGGACTGTAGTGCCCTGACCCCATATCGGCTGGAGGGACCGGCTCTATCGCGTCCTTCGCCAGTAGGACTGCAATCTCCGCACGCAAGACATGGGCATCGGCTGCTCTCACTGTAGTGGAGTGGATGGCCCGAAACTTGGGGGGACGCCGGGCGAACTGAATCGCATAGCCGAGCCTGATGGTCCGAATGAGCCAGCGAGACGGACTGGGGAGCGCTAACCAGGCTCTCAGAGACCGTGCAAGCGGGACCAAAGGGACTGTAGGCGTACCCGGAGTAGGGCAGCGAGGTGGAACACAGGGACGTGGCTCGGGAGGCTCTCTCTGGGAGGCGGCCCGTAGCAGGGTCTGTGTGTGCTGTGCAGCACTTACCTGGTTCCACGGGGCAGGAGGTGCAGGAGGCGGCTCGGTGGCGTTCTCGAACTGCACACTGCTGCTCACTGGCGACAGAGGAGGCGGATGAGAGTGGTGAGGATTCTGTCCCCCCACTGCTCTCCGGGTCCTCTTCGGACCCAGAGATGGCAGAAACTGCTCTTTTATTGAAAATTTGGGTACCGCTGGTTTTAAGGCCAGCGGCGGAACAAAACGAAACACAGGATTTTCCACCCGGCCCTCTTCCGGGGGAAAGTCTCCTGGAGAGCAGTCCCTTCCATCTCCGGGTCGCCCGTCCTGGGGCCGCTTACCTCTGGCTTTGCCACCCTTCTTGGCGGGGGCCTGGACGGGCGGGGCGGCCTGCCTGCGACTGGCTCCACGGCGCCGTTTAGGTGGTGGCTGCTGCTGCAGCGCGGGAGCAGACGCAGGAGGACGCCCCCGGCGACGAGCAGACTGAGGAGCCGCAGGCGGTGGGTTGGAGGCAGCAGCTGACCGCCGCGGCAGGATATGCTTGATGGCCTCAGTCTGCTTTTGTACAGCCGAGAACTGCTGGGCGAAGTTCTCGACCGCGTCGCCGAAGAGGCCGGTCTGGGACACGGGGTAGTTGAGGAACCGGAGCTTCTCAGCCTCACTCATGTCTGCCAGACACAGCCAGAGATGGCGCTCCTGGACCACCAAGGTGGACATCGCATGATCAACTGACCGCGCGGTGACCTTCGTCGCACGAAGCGTGAGGTCCGTTGCGGCACGAAGTTCCTGGAGAACTTGTGGATCATGACCACCCTCGTGCAGGTCCTTCAGTGCCTTGGCCTGATGGACCTGCAGCAACGCCATGGCGTGCATGGCAGAGGCAGCTTCCCCACAGGCCTTGTAAGCCTCGTCGAATAGGTCCGACGAGTACCTACAGGCCCGGGAAGGAAGACACGGTTCTCCGCGCCGAGTGGAGTTAGGGCACAGCTGCATTGCAGCGGCCCGCTCCACTGGCGGGATGCGCGTGTATCCCTTAGCTGCCCCGCCATCAAGGGTGGTGAGGGAGGAGGAGCCACCGGAACGGTTTCTGGCAGTAAAAGGTGCCGTCCACGTTCCCGTAAGCTCCTCATGCACTTCCGGGAAGAAAGGCACTGGGGTGGGTTGCTGAGAGAACGAGG
The DNA here is from genome assembly GCA_029959095.1 of Rhinichthys osculus. Lineage (NCBI taxonomy): Eukaryota > Metazoa > Chordata > Actinopteri > Cypriniformes > Leuciscidae > Rhinichthys > Rhinichthys osculus. Next base: position 3,479,863 of record JARWKJ010000013.1, on the reverse strand, counting down.
TAGAGGCACGGGGACTCCGCCCCTTTGCAGGAACAGGAGTCTCGACCGTAGCTCCGCGATGGTCATCTTCCCACAATGGGTACATGACTCATCCACAAACGCTGCCTCAGCGTGTTCAATGCCCAGACACACGAGGCCGCAGGGCGCGCGCAGCTCTTAAAGGGGCCATACCTTATTTCCACTCGTTTCAGCGTCCATCCTACTGAACAGGTACCGGTGTACAGGGGGAGGGGATCCGGCCGTGAGTGCGAGCCATCTCTGCGTGTGAGTGCTATTCACGACAGTACAAGTACTCCACAGCGACTCTAGGGGTCGCTGTTTGACAAAAACGGAATTCTTACTTAGTTCTGCTTTAAGCTTCACCAGTGCGCGGGCTCTCTGAAGCGTTTTTTTTTTTTTTAAATAGTTCAAAGTTACTATCATATTTAATGTTATTAACTTGACAAACTATACATAATTAAAAAGATATAAGACTCAAGTTTCAGTATTTGACCACTATTGTATTCTGAGAAACTTATAGTGACAGTTATCTCTTAATTTGTGTCAGGAGTTATGAAATTAAAAAACGAGTCGTTACCTTTAATATGAATTATGAGCGTCAGCTGCTCTCATTCAGAAAAAACTCCTGTGCGATCGTCATGACAGCGCTTGACAAAACAACGTCCCTCAGGGCTTTTAGCTCAAACATGTGCAGATTTGGAGAAATATTAATAAATTCTCATAATTTTACATCAGATTTCTATAGACAGGAATAATATTTATTGAATTTATACCCAAATGCGTCGATGTAATCATCATGAGCGCTGTATACTGTGATGTACTGTGTTTTCAATTCATACTGACAGTCTGAGGGCGCTGTGTGTTCAGTAAAGTCCATATATGGATCACATGAAGAAGAGCCATGACCATGTGACATTCCAGGAACTGCCTAGTCTCGCGTAGCCAGACCTTCAGACTGACGGCTGAAGGTCTGGAATTCATTGCAGCTTTCTTTGGCCAAGGCCCGCCCATAAGGCCGTTTGACCGACATGTCAAACAACCAATTACAGTTCGTTTCGTTCAGCGTCACGTTTCGGGGCTTGGAAATGTCCCCACAACAACAGACCGGCGTGCAACAAGTCAGTCAGCATAAAAAATCAAAGGAGGAGAAGAAAACAAGCAGTAAGTCATTGATCTGTTCGTGCACGTATAACAACAATGGCGTCTGCATTACCACATCTGATCAAAACACCGAGTAAATCAGTAGGAAACGTATGCAGACTTTGTTCAGAGACCTTCAAAGCATCTAAAACTAACAAACACAGATTATTTTGTGGACACGACTAAGTGGCTCAAACAAAACTCCTGGACATCTCTTAAAGAGTCTATGCCGTGAACCTCGCATACTTTTGAGAATCCTACGTTCAGCTGATCTTGATAAATGCTCATTGTCACTCATGTAAACACAACAGTTTTACTTCCGCAATCACACGTCTGCGCTTTGTTTCCCGGCGGACAGAAAATAAACGCGACACTCGCGCCCCCCGGAAATCCGATAAAATTCAACCAATCAGATGACGACTTCGACATTCCTGAAGTGTTTCCAGTTAAGTGTACCATATGCATCAGACGTTTAGCCAACGTTCCGTGGGCGTGACGTCTGAGGCTGAGACTAGGAACTGCCTGACATCAAAGCTAACAGAGATCGCTGTAACATGCAGATAAAGATGTTTTGAAGACAATAAACATGATTGCAATGATATTTGATTTACCTGTGTTCTTCGAGCCATGTCAGGTATTTTCATAATAATAGATTATATGTATAATGTAATGCTAATCGAAATAGACTTTCACAATGTGCAGAATACAATAAAATAATATATTTTCTATCAGATTTTTTTATCTGAAGCCAAATCAGATCACAGAAAGTTATTTAAAACACTCGACTTGCACTATAAAGTAAGTTTAGAGTAAAAACATGATTTTAATCTCATAAATTGTCGTGTATTGATGGTGTGCTAAGCTAACATGCTAGCTAGCTCTGTGCACCTGCTAGGCTGCTAACGTTACCTAACTTCGCTGTCATTTTTATGATTTTTTCTAAATAAGAATGCTTACTGAAATGTTTCTTTTTTTCAAAAAGGGCATTTGATACAGTTTCACTGTGAAGTGAGAACTTTTATAAAAGAAATGAGGGATTGAAACAGTGTGAATTGCTAGTCGTTAGTGATTATAATGCAGACAAAAGAAAAGCATATTTAGAGCAATAACCAGGCTGGAGAGGTGTGAATATGTGCAGGGGAGACTGAGACTGAATGGGGCTAGTTTTTGAATCACAAAACAATAGAGGCAATAGACTGAATAGATGCTTATAAGATGACAATAAACACCAGTTTGCATTTTAGAGTAATCAAAATAAAGTCATATGACATGATCTTGAAAAACATTGAACTAAATACAGAGTTTTAGACTTATCATCTTCAGATTTTAAATATAACATGGTTATATTTGGTGGCTTTAGCTGCAGTACATTTCTAGATTGCTACAATGCCAATTTCAATTTTATTTTCATGAAGATGTTTCATAAAAATAAATGTATAATAACTTTACAAAACTTTGAAGCTATTTATATTAAAAAAAAATCATTATGACAATAATTAATTCTACATTTACAATGAACTTCCAGGTGTCAGCTTTCAAATGAGATCTTACTTGTGCTTTTAGTACAAAGGGTTCATGAACTGTATCTGTTTCAGTTTGGGTATATATCTGGGGATTTTTCAAAAATGGGGTTGCAGCTTAACAGGTTAATGAGACCAAAGATCGCCCGTTAGATACACAAGACGAATTATATCTCATGTTTAACCACTAGACATCAGAGCCAGCGGCAAACGTCAGAAGCACTAGCCGAGGTAAGGCTGTTCCAGGCGAGGTACAGAGCGCTGGCGCCCGGTGAACGCTTGGATCCCATAACTCCGAAAACGTCAGATCAAATTTTTAAAAATAAGCGCTATCTTTAAAAATAAACCACAGATTTGAGCTTTAAACAACTACATTGTCGACTGAAAAACTATTAAAACTACATTTCGTTACACAATAACAGTAGTATTTTTAAATTTCGCGGCTTTTCTCGTCTGTCTATGCACCAAAGTGACTGAAGGATTGCCGTAAAGCAGGTCTCTGGTCGTACTTTGGGTATGACGTCATTGACATTTTAAAAGACTTTTTAAAGCACTCTAAAAAATCTAACACCCAGTAATGTGTAATTCCTTGCTAATTCAACTTACTAGACAAAAAATTATATCCTGAGAAAAGTGGATTTTTAGGGGTATAGCTCCATAGACCCCCATTCATTCTGCACTCGTCCTGTGAGCACCCTCATATGAGACCAGAGTGGAACTGCAACCAGTTCAGAACCCGGAAGTTTAGTGATAGATCAGTGGGGAGAACTGATGACGACACAGATTTGTTTTGATCTTCGGCTGACAAATCAGAGGAAAGGGGCGTTTCATTTCCGCCCACGTGTAGAAATCAAACATTCAATCTGTTTATTCATTTTTCTACCTCAGAATGAAAAATAAAAAATCAGGCTGAATTCTTGTTTTTCGTTTCTTTGGAAAAAAGGGGGAAAACAAAAAAGGAACCGTTTTCTCATTTTTCTATTTCAATATTAAGTCAAAACATGACTGAACGAATGATACACAGATGCATTTGCCAGAATTCCTTTAGTTAATCTATCACTGTGTGTGTTTTGTAGTGTGGATCATGGAGGAGAGTTCAGGATTACAGCAGGAGTACAGAAATGTACGTCTACACACACACACACACACACACACACACACACACACACTTAGTCACTGACTCGTACAAACAGCTGTGTTTTTGTGACATGAGGACATTCCATAGGCGTAATGACTTTTATACTGGACAAACTGTATATTCTATCCCCCTACACTGCCCCTATCCCTAAACCTACCCATCACAGGAGACATGCTGCATTTTTTTTACATTAAAAAAAAAACATTGTTTTTTATGTTTTTTAAGCTATTTGAAATATGAGGACTCATGCAATGTCCTCATATATCACATGTAAGTTGTAATACCAGTGTAATATGCATGTCATTATACACATTTGTGTCCTCATATATCACAAAAACAAAAGCACTGACACACACACACACACACTCATTCACTGAGCCACACACACACACACACACACACACTCAATGATGTGTTTTCTCTCCCTCAGATTATCTTCCGCTCACTCTGGATCTGAACACTGTGTGTGAACGCCTCCTTCTGTCTGAGGAGAACAGAGTGATTACTGACACTGGCAGAGTCCAGCCGTATCCTGATCATCCAGACAGATTTGATGTGTGTCAGGTGTTGTGTAGAGAGAGTGTGTGGGGACGCTGTTACTGGGAGATTGAGTGGAGTGGGAGTGTGTATATATCAGTGTCATATAAGAGCATCAGCAGGGGATCGAGTGAAGAGTGTGTGTTTGGACGTAATGATCAGTCCTGGAGTTTGCTCTGCTCTCACTTCAGTTACTCATTCAGACACAATAATATAGAGACTGAACTCCCTGTAAAGCCCATCAGCAGCAGAATAGGAGTGTGTGTGTGTGACAGGAGAACAGGAGTGTATGTGGATCACAGTGCAGGAACTCTGTCCTTCTACAGCGTCTCTGACACAATGAGCCTCATACACACAGTCCAGACCACATTCACACACACACTCTATCCTGGGTTTGGGGTTTATTCTGGATCAGTGAAACTTGTGTTGATGAGTGAGAACAGTCTGTAGAGAGATTCTACCCATAATGCTTTGGGCCGCATGATAAACCATTAACAGTGAGATGTTCTAGAGTCTCTTATTGTCTCTTCATTACAGTAATAACATTGAAATATCATGTCAGAATAAATGTGTGTAATGAATCCTCATATAGACAGAAAGATCAGTGTGTTTAGTGTATGAGTGACGGTGTGTATCTGTGCTTTTCTCAAACTATATTTAGTTCTTATTGTACTGTCACACAAATCATTTTTATTATTACTATCAAAATTACCTTTCAATGAAATGTATCACTATATAAAACATGTTATTTGTTGTAAAATTGGTAAATGTTGTACTGTCCTCAACATCATTTTAGTATATTGACAGTAAGATAAACTCTCTTCCCTCACACAACTCTGAAGACAGTATGTTTGTTTGCCCACAGGTTTAATGGTCTTGAGTATAGAGTGAAACTACAAACACAACAAATAAACATATTTCAATAATATGCTTACAATTAAACGTGACATTTTTTAATGTAAATAATGAATACAAGCACAATGGCTAATGCAATAGCCTAATGGAAAATTATTAATAACTCTGTTTAACTGTAACAGTTCACATTTATATGCAAGTATTATAGACGTCCATGCAAATCAATAAATACTTACATGCGATGCTGTTGCAAGGTTTAAGATTACAGAAATATGTGACGATTAACGAGAGCCATCGTTACCACTGCCCGCATGGAGCACTTGTAGCGGTGTGTTATCTGCTTTGTGTGTCGACTAAAAATCACTCTTGAAGGCAGCAATTCGTCCCATCAATCCTCTTTTATTTGCTCTGGAGTAACAAACAGATTATGAGGACTCGTGCAGAACTTAGAGCAGCGTGCGTCAGCAATGCATGACACGCTGTAATTGATAAAGGATAAAATTAAGGTAAAGAAAACCACTTAAAGAAAGAAAATAATTCATTAAACATACGCGTGTCCATTACAAAGGGACTTAAAGTCACAATTACAAAAGTATAACGTATGAAACAATCAGTTACAATAAATACGGCCTTATTAAATCAGCACGTAAACTTGCGTGACCTACCACTTTGAATGCTCATGCAGACTGGGAAGAAACAAAGTGCGTCACCCCCCAAAATCAGCATGGCGGACGGAAAGAATAAGGAAGACCCAAAAATGGTCATGACAAGTGGAATCACAAAATAAATACTTAAAGCACACCTGCTACATTCCCCCTGCTGACTTCCACTTGTACATGACAAAACAAAAGAACACAAACATAACGTGTCAAAATGCTACAAAGTCACCCAAAACAAAACAGGTACATATAACCACATAATAGAGGACTGTAAGATAAACAAAATCTGTTTCACAGTACCAAGAGAAAATACTGTAAATCAAGTGACACACTAAACTCCAGTCATAAGACTATTCTTATCAGAATTAGAAAAGTAAGAGGGTTGCAAAGCCTCATAACACTCAAAGGAATAACATGTCTGTTACATATTACATACATCTAGTGGTCATTTTGGCACAGCATTGCATAAAATCGTATCTACTTTTAGACTTTTAGTCCCTACACCTCGTAAAGGTACTACAAACACAGATATGCACATTTTAACCACAGTATTTAATCATCCTTATATATGATACCTCTACAAACAGGAGAAAAAAACCTACAATCCAGACATAACCTTCTGGTGCATATTCTGGATCCGTCTAATGACTGGTTTAACCACCCTCCCACATCTGGTTTTGACAGTTAATGAGCCACCCTGAGTTGAAGGCGCTCTGGAACAATGCAGTAAATGGTCAGTGGCTACAGTATCAGCATATACAGGTCCTTCTCAAAAAATTAGCATATTGTGATAAAGTTCATTTTTTTCCATAATGTAATGATAAAAATTAAACTTTCATATATTTTAGATTCATTGCACACCAACTGAAATATTTCAGGTCTTTTATTGTTTTAATACTGATGATTTTGGCATACAGCTCATGAAAACCCAAAATTCCTGTCTCAAAAATTAGCATATTTCATCCGACCAATAAAAGAAGTGTTTTTAATACCAAAAAAAAGAGTCAACCTTCAAATAATTATGTTCAGTTATGCACGCAATACTTGGTCGGGAATCCTTTTGCAGAAATGACTGCTTCAATGCGGCGTGGCATGGAGGCAATCAGCCTGTGGCACTGCTGAGGTGTTATGGAGGCCCAGGATGCTTTGATAGCGGCCTTAAGCTCATCCAGAGTGTTGGGTCTTGCGTCTCTCAACTTTCTCTTCACAATATCCCACAGATTCTCTATGGGGTTCAGGTCAGGAGAGTTGGCAGGCCAATGGAGCACAGTAATACCATGGTCAGTAAACCATTTACCAGTGGTTTTGGCACTGTGAGCAGGTGCCAGGTCGTGCTGAAAAATGAAATCTTCATCTCCATAAAGCTTTTCAGCAGATGGAAGCATGAAGTGCTCCAAAATCTCCTAGCTGCTAGCTGCATTGACCCTGCCCTTGATAAAACACAGTGGACCAACACCAGCAGCTGACATGGCACCCCAGACCATCACTGACTGTGGGTACTTGACACTGGACTTCAGGCATTTTGGCATTTCCTTCTCCCCAGTCTTCCTCCAGACTCTGGCACCTTGATTTCCGAATGACATGCAAAACTGAGCAACAGTCCAGTGCTGCTTCTCTGTAGCCCAGGTCAGGCGCTTCTGCCGCTGTTTCTGGTTCAAAAGTGGCTTGACCCGGGGAATGCGGCACCTGTAGCCCATTTCCTGCACACGCCTGTGCACGGTGGCTCTGGATGTTTCTACTCCAGACTCAGTCCACTGCTTCCGCAGGTCCCCCACGGTCTGGAATCGGTCCTTCTCCACAATCTTCCTCAGGGTCCGGTCACCTCTTCTCGTTGTGCAGCGTTTTTTGCCACACTTTTTCCTTCCCACAGACTTCCCACTGAGGTGCCTTGATACAGCACTCTGGGAACAGCCTATTTCTTCAGAAATTTCTTTCTGTCTTACCCTCTTGCTTGAGGGTGTCAATGATGGCCTTCTGGACAGCAGTCAGGTCGGCAGTCTTACCCATGATTGCGGTTTTGAGTAATGAAACAGGCTGGGAGTTTTTAAAAGCCTCAGGAATCTTTTGCAGGTGTTTAGAGTTAATTAATTGATTCAGACGATTAGGTTAATAGCTCGTTTAGAGACCCTTTTCATGATATGCTAATTTTTTGAGACAGGAATTTTGGGTTTTCATGAGCTGTATGCCAAAATCACCAGTATTAAAACAATAAAAGACCTGAAATATTTCAGTTGGTGTGCAATGAATCTAAAATATATGAAAGTTTGATTTTTATCATTACATTATGGAAAATAATGAACTTTATCACAATATGCTAATTTTATGAGAAGGACCTGTAGAAGGTTGTGATATTTGTCTCCGTCTCCCACAGACGTTTAAACGCGCGCTCGGTTATCTCTAGGACCCTCCCCCCTCCGCACATTAGCCACTTACAGTGGCCATTCCCTATTCTTCTCACACTCATTGGCCTGACACACATCCCAGATTCATTTATAAGCCCCTTCCACGTTTAACGTGTAAAAAAAAAACATCTCCGAGAGCGGCTTCTTCGTGCAAAAGGAAAAAATGTCACAAAGCGCAGTGAAATGCAGCGACCTATGTGGCGTTTCCCGGTGGATCAAGGTTGTTCATTTTACACGTGCAATTCACACGAGCTCTAAGCTGGTGCGAGACTGCTGCAAGTATGCACTTATAGCTAATAATGTCGTGGAAAATACATAGAGGACACTGACAACACGCTGACAGACAGGACCAAGAAGGTAACATTTAATAAAGTCTCAAGTTTCAAATTGGGTCAGTCAAAGAAAATTAAACCATAAATAGGCAGACTATTTTGTGGTGTCTTGACAGATTGCACTTTTTTCAGTAAGCTAGGCCTGTGTGTTTTCAAGGCTTCAAGATTTTATTGAATGCTACCTCTGACTAAGAATGCACTACTTTGCACTTGTATAGTCTCTTATTTTGGAATTCTAAGAGCAATAAACATATATTGCAATGTTAAGGAATTCATGTTTTTTTTCCATTCAGATATGTAAATCAACATGTATAAATTTGCTATTAGTCAGTTAATGGAGAGATAATCGATAATCGAATTGAATCGGACTGGGAAAATGAATCGTTAGATTAATCGACGCATCAAAAAAAAAAAAATCGCTAGATTAATCGTTTAAAAGATAATCGTTTATCCCAGCCCTAACTGTTACATATAGTATTATAAATGTGTTCAGGAATCTTTGTCTCTGGATTGTCTGTCAACGTAGAGCGTTTTCTCACCCGAGCATGTGGATATTATTGTTTTTCTCATGAACGTGAAACAATTCAACACAATAACCATATGCTGACTTGAGTGTATATGTACGTTCTGTACGATAACTGCCAAAGAGTGCTTTATTAGCGCTTTATTTCGTGCTGCTTGAGCTTGAATGCTTTTGTTCTTTATATTTTTTTGTTTACACATAATGTTTAATGTTTTCAAATAAAATTTAACCTCAAGATTTATCGTAAGCAGAGCTGCCTACACTGGTACAACACATCCTTATGCCAACTATACGGATTACATAAGAGAGTAGTCTGTTTCTTTTCGTTTTGTGACCAAAATTTGAGAGTGTGCGACTGAATTTTACATCCAGTCTTTACACTTGTGCGACCAGTAAATTTGCCCCTTTTTTTTAACACGTTAAACGTGGAAGGGGCTTATAAATGAATCCGGAATGTGTGGCAGGCCAATGAGTGTAGATAGATAGATAGATAGATAGATAGATAGATAGATAGATAGATAGATAGATAGATAGATAGATAGATAGGATAAAATATGACCTTAAGGATAATGTGATTTGTCACTCGCCTAAACACCATGTATTATATTTAGGCCCTACACACATAACAGAGATGTCAACGCAGACACACGTTGCTCTCAGACATCCACACATACTCAGAAACATCATTTTAGATCATTGAGCCATTCAAATGCTTCATAACAGTCAACAGTGCCCCTAGTGGAAACCAGGAAAATAACATTTCCACCCATAGGGAATACCTATATCAGGGGCCGGCAAGTAACTCTGGCCGCGGACCAAATTTTTTTTTTTTGCCAGTAGATGGTGGGCCAGCTACAAGGAGTAGCCTATGGATACAAATTAAATACTCTTAATGAACTCTTTCTCACCTCCCATTTCAATGTTGTGAATAATACATTTGTAGCTTACAATATTTTGCCAGTGATCAGCTTCTTTGCAACACGAGGCCTTTAATTCCATGCCACCCTCCTCATCACATGATACAATGTTCAATATGTGTTTTAACTTGTTACGTAGGCGGTAGGCCTACAAGTCAGAAAAGAAAATGAAGACTCAAATTTTATAAAAAATTTACCCTGCCCATTAAACTTGTTGTTAATTATTCAGTTTGGGCTTTGAACAAACTTCAAGTCTATCAAGTTTATGACAAGCTTCTAAAAACAACTGTAACAAAAGTCTTTGTAAAGAAATGCTTGCTCATATGTAGCCTGGGAGCCGCTGTTGAACGCTTCCAGTGTGAATACTCGCGCGCGTCTGCAGTGACGATGTAGTTGCGCTGCTCACGCGCCACTCATGCTTGCTGTGTGAAACGGCCGTGTGGATCATGGGATAAAATGTCTTTGTCCAAAAGATCTTAAGAGGAAAGTTGACGACGAAAATAAAGTCTTTAGAGAGGAATGGAAATAAAGTTTTCCGAGCTTTTTTGCGGGGAAAAAACAAACTACGAAAATAATACGGCGGGCCAGAAAATATTGCCGGCGGGTCGCCTGTTGCTGACCCCTGACCTATGTAGTGACGTCATCTGGTGAAATACACTATATAATGCAAATATAATGCTTTTGATTCAAAATGAAAGGATGTGTCAACATAAATCATGATTCATGTATTAATGACGGCCCGGCTTTAAACAACGTTTTAATGGGTTTCAATAGGCCATTTTTGGTCATTATTGTGCTGAGTATTACTATTTGATCTACACAGTGTGTGTCATACATATTTTGCAAAATGGGATCAATTTTTTTACATTTATCCAAAAAGTCACAATTTTGCCAAATTACATACCATTTTTATTAAAACAGCCAAAATGGTCAAAGAAATTAAACTGCAAATGACCAAAAATGTCCCTAATGCAGCACAAGGGTTAATAAGCATCAAATGACAAATGAGTTCAGCTTTGAGAATGAAATCAACCTGTTTGTTCCTCAGGATCTTCATCTTTCACTCTGAATGTGACTTCAATCTTTACATCTTCACTCTCCTCTTTAATAAACGCCATATTCACGTCTTCACTCTCCTCTTTAATAAACTCCATCTTCATGTCTTCACTCTCCTCTAATGAACTCCATCTTTATAATTGTGTGTCACGTGGATCTCAGTCACTTCACTAGGGTTTTTTCTGTGTGTTTGTCCTGTTTAAAGGGATACTCCACTTTTTTTGGAAATAGGCTCAATTTACAACTCCCCCAGAGTTAAACTGTTGAGTTTTACCGTTTTTGAATCCATTCAGCCGATCTCCGGTTCTGGCGGTACCACTTTTAGCATAGCTTAGCATACATCATTGAAGTGGACAAGACCATTAGCATTTCTCATTAAAAAATGACCAAAGTGTTTCGATATTTTTCCTATTTAAAACTTGACTCTTCGGTAGTTACATCGTGCACTAAGACCGACGGAAAATGTAAAGTTGCGATTTTCTAGGCTGATATGGCTAGGAACTATACTCTCATTCCTGCGTAATAATCAAGAAACTTCACTGCCGTACCATGAGTGCAGCAGGCGTAATGATATGACGCAGCGCCTGAAAATAGTTCCGTTGTGTTGACGGAAGGTGGCCTATTTTCAGGCGCTGCGTCATATCATTACGCCTGCTGCTCTCATGGTACGGCAGTGAAGTTTCTTGATTATTACGCAGGAATGAGAGTATAGTTCCTAGCCATATCAGCCTAGAAAATCGCAACTTTACATTTTCCGTCGGTCTTAGTGCACGATGTAACTACCGAAGAGTCAAGTTTTAAATAGGAAAAATATCGAAACACTTTGGTCATTTTTTAATGAGAAATGCTAATGGTCTTGTCCACTTCAATGATGTATGCTAAGCTATGCTAAAAGTGGTACCGCCAGAACCGGAGATCGGCTGAATGGATTCAAAAACGGTAAAACTCAACAGTTTAACTCTGGGGGAGTTGTAAAATGAGCCTATTTCCAAAAAAAGTGGAGTATCCCTTTAAGATGAGAATAATTAACAGAAAGACAAGTAAAACCAAACTAAATCCCCTGTCTCAATCAGCTCTAGTTCAGTTCACTGGTCAGTCAGAGTGAATGGACTTAAATGAAAATAAACATTTGTAATACATTTCCTATTTATTGATTTGCAGATTATATTTAATACTACACGTCACTTTCATGAAAACATGTTTAGTTTGTATGTTAACAGTAGTTTGAGCAGCTGGTGACGTCAGCATGCGGTGATTCGAATCACTGATTCATTTTTTCGAAACAATTGATTCAACTCAAAGAGTCAGATGAAATTATCTTATCATAACAGAGATGTCTTATTATATTCCTCACCCCAATGTCATTCAAAACATTATATTATCTTATATTTGTTACAAGACAGAAGGGACTGAAACAAGGATGCAAGTGAAAGTATGTTTATTAAACAATCAGGTGAAAGTTCGGCAGTGCTGGTGATGGGTAGATGATGAGAAGAGATCCAGATGATCTACTTTGGATAATCAGTTCGAATACTTGCAGTTGATGAATAGTTGAAGACAAACTGGGATTCAAGGAGACTCAGGAGTTTAGGATCAATGAAGACTCGGAGAAACCCCAACGGAGACTGGATTGCAGATATTGTGGTCCAAGAGGTAAGCACAGCGTTAGCGTCTTGATGCAAACGATACCGGACAAAGATTGAGAGCGAGAGTGAGGTTTAAATGCAGGAGGTGATTGCAGTACTGATGATGTGCAGGTGTGTGATGAGCAGGTGTGTAATTAGTACTCAGGAGAGGGAGTGCGCTGTGATTGTGTGAGGGTGGAGCCTGGCGTGGTTGTGACAATATTAGTCATCGAATGGCTTTGATCATAAGGCTTGTTCGACTTGAACCGCCGCTGCACAGACCACTCGGTGGATAAGTAACGTTAGTTAAACATCCAAGTACCGCGAGAGTGATTAGAGAGCTGACGGCTACAAATTACAATAGGTGTGTTCGCCATCGGCTGCGGCTGGATGTAACCGATCGGCGAGAGTAGCCGCGTGCAGGCGGGGAGGAGCTGCAAACAGAGACGTGAAGTCGGACACTTTCTGGTTCCCGTAGTGATCGCTCACGTGGTGTTTGCATACTTTACCACAGCTGAAGTGAAATAAATTAAATATTTGCCAAATACACAGATATTTCAGAGACATTTTCATTCAATACTTTACTGCTTCATACTGCATCTGTTTGAACTAGAATAAAGTTCAAAATAAGCCACTATCAATGAAGTGGAGTCAACGTTTTTTAATCAGTTTTATTTTGATAAACATGACACAATATAACATCGCGACTACATGAAAAGAGTGTTTACTGTTATAAAAAACTGATTTGTGAGCTTTAGTGGACCTAAAGGTGTGAGAATAAACCGAATAAACACGAAACGCACGTGATCGTTGTCATGCGGTGAATCCGGCCAATCGTGGAACAGCTGTGTCGTCATCAGAGCTCGAGCAGCCGCTCTTCAGAAGCTGCGCTGGCTGAGTTCTCCGGCTGCTCTCGAATCGCTCTCGCGGTATTTTGATGGCATACGTCACAGTCACGTGGCGTCGGCGCTGTATCAAGTCGGACAAAATTTCTAACCGGCATGCACTGCTTCAAGTCAGCCCCCGATCGGTCTGCGCAGAGCTGCATGAAGTCGTACAAGCCTAATGTTAAATATAATAATTAGGCTATCCTACATAATAAGTAAAACTATAAAAATGCCTGAACGGTTTGTATCTATTTAAACAGTAAAATACTTACAAACACAAACCTTTCTTCAGCCGAATCTCAACAGATGCAGGAGCGCGACGCAGCCTTATGACGTCATATACATAGTACTCCAAAATAAAAGTCCTTTTTCCCACACTCTGCGGTCTACAATTATATATTTACATTTACATTTATTCATTTAGCAGACGCTTTTATCCAAAGCGACTTACAAATGAGAACAATAGAAGCAGTTAAACTAACAGTAGGACAACAATACGTAAGTGCTATAACCCCTCTCAGTTTAATTTTAGTGCAGTTTTTTTTTTTTTTTTTAAATAGAATAGAAGAGAAGAGAAAAGAGTTAATTCTACTGAATCAAGTGCTGCCGAAAAAGATATGTCTTCAGCAGTTTCTTGAAAGTGGCTACTGACTCAGAAGCTCTGGTTGAGTTAGGCAGATCATTCCACCAACAGGGAACAGCCATGGTAAAGGTCCGAGAGAGAGATTTTGTGCCTCTTTGAGATGGTACCACAAGACGACATTCGCTAGCAGAGCGCAGGTTTCTGGATGGCACATAAGTCTGAAGTAATGAGTTTAGGTAAGAGGGAGCAGTGCCAGTGGTTGTTCTGTAGGCAAACGTCAGTGCCTTGAATTTAATGCGAGCGGCAACTGGCAACCAGTGCAATTGTGTGAGGAGAGGAGTGACGTGTGCTCTCTTCGGCTCATTGAAGACTACTCTGGCTGCAGCATTCTGGATCAGTTGTAGAGGTTTGACAGAGCAAGCTGGAAGACCAGCCAGGAGAGCATTACAATAGTCCAGTCTGGATAAAACAAGTGCTTGGACAAGGAGTTGTGTGGCATGCTCTGTAAGGAAGGGCCTGATCCTCCTAATGTTGTGCAAGGCAAATCTGCAGGACCGGGCAGTTCTAGCAATGTGGTCTGTGAATTTCAACTGATCATCAATTACAACCCCAAGGTTCTTAGCTGACCTTGATGGAGTTATGGATGACGAGCCTAGCTGAATGGAGAAGTTGTGATGAAGTGTTGGGTTGGCCGGGACCACAAGTAGTCTTCGCAAGGTTTAGTTGAAAATATTTATATATATATATATATATATATATATATATATATATAAATAATTAAAGAGTATTCAGTCTACATGTATATATAATACTGACATTAATAAAGTAATATGAACCATGTTGAGTTGTTGTGCTGTACATCTCCACAAGAGGGCGCTATCAACATGTGAATGATAATTGCAAGTTAATAATCATCTCTAAATCGCACTTATATTGTGATGTATGAGATATACACAAGCATCTCACATTAACATAATGTAGAAACACTCTAGACTGCATGGACTCTCACAGGTATTATACAAGCTATATGTAGTGATGGGCAGATCGAGGCTTCGTGAAGCAATGAAACAGTTGAACCAAATGGTCCATATTGTTTCGAGGCTTCGAATCAATCCGACACCCGTCTCCACGGCGACACCTAGTGGTCACTTGCAGGTGTTGATCTGAAACAACCTTGACGAGCCATGAAAATTTGTTGTTTTTTTATTATTGTACTTTTCTAATATGTGAATCTTGTAACCTATAGGCTCCTCACTGTGCATAATGTTATTTTGGTCCTGCAAAATGAATATTAATAAAATAAATCAAGCCACAATATCTCACTTTTTTGACATATTTTTATTCAAAAATATTAATTTCTCTGCTGTGGAAGGACTTAGCCTACTTCTTTTTTTACAGATAATTTCTCCAGCCTTTGAAAAAATCCTCTCACAAGGGACACTTGTTGCTGGCTGGCATGCAAAGATATTTTTTAGCTAGGACATACAAATGAGGAAAGATTACTGCTCTCTCTTTCCAGTAAGTTAGTGGATCATGAGTTCTGGGCAAATACACATCGTTGATGTATTTTTTCACTTCCACTGTGGCATCAGCTGTGGCATTGTGTATCATCTGGGTTTGATGGATACGAGTATCAAAAAGTTCCCATAAACTGTCCTGTGTTTCTACTGGTGATGGTGATGATGGGTCTGATGTTGACATTTCTGGCTCTGAATAAAAATGAAAACAGCAGTTAGTAACAAATGTTAAACTGACGGCATAATGAAGTATATATTACATGAATCAGATTACATAACATAACACAGACTGAAACTGCTCACCAGGATTTGTGTTTGAACGCATCAGTGAAGCACACTCCAGTGTCATGTGCTTTTCAGCGTCCTGGGCTTTGGCAGCATTTCCAAATGGCATATTTTTGAACCTTGGGTCCAGCAGTGTTAGCCTGGCTCCGCCCTCCTACGCACTTCCGCTCAATTTCATTTTCCTTCAGTACTACGTCTGGGATTGTGCTGTAGACTTCGGTTTCCAGAAATCAATTTTTTACCGGGCCAATCAGCGAACAGAGGGAGTGGCTGAGAACGATGACGTTGATGTCGACTCGTGCGTTATTTTGAGTTGTAGCTCAGTAATGGCAGAGGAGACAGATGCGAGTGAAGCTATTCGGTCCGTTGTGGCAACGCTGCCGAATATCAAGAAGTTAAAGCCGGAGCAAGAACAATCTTTGCTTAGTTTTGTGTTTATGGCCATCCTCCCACGGGGTTCGGGAAAAGACATATGTCACGACCAAACGTTAGCGATTGGTTATGGCAGATAGAGTGACTCTGGGCAGATCCAATAGTTTTAGACTTCAATAGAATACCCGCCTACAAGGAAGTTAACGCTTGTCAATGGAGCGGTGCCAGACTCTCTGTACAAATGAAATGTACGAGAGTCTGGTAGAACCAGGCTACAGCAGTGTAGCCAGTGCCTCTCTCATAACTCTCTCAAAACTCTCATAACCGCCACATCTGGACTGCAGACCTTCTTGCAGATGTGAGCCTACTATAACAACCCCACTATCTTTCTGGCCTTCTGGCGTATTTCATTGAGGACTGGGCTTTCATCTAGGGCCTTTGTCACAATCAAATTTAAATTATGAGCAAAACATGGGACACGGCGAAGGAGCCGTTCACCGCCGATCACAATACACACATCTCACTTTATTTGGGGTTTCTAAATGGAAATGCTCCCACACCACAGATGTACGGCATCTCTTCTGGGGAGCCTCCATTTTATCTATCTATCCAAATCTATCTAGATATGTATCTCTAATCAATGTATGTAATTAGATATACGTATCTACAATCTATCTATGTATTTAGATGTGTATATATAGGCCTAATATGTATCTATAATCTATCTATGTATTTAGATATGTATCTATAATCTATGTATCTATAATCTATCTATGTATTTAGATGTGTATATATAGGCCTAATATGTATCTATAATCTATGTATGTATTTAGATATGTATCTATGTATTTATATATGTAGCCTATCTTTAATCTATCTATAAATGTATCTATCTATCTTTCTATTAATCTAGTAGTCTATATATATTTATATCTATGTATCTATTAATGTGTCACTATATGTATACTCTGTGTCTCTAGCCTATCAGTCAGTGTTGTGTAAATTTAAATGTAAGCCTAAATATAACTAAACAAATCGCACTATAAATGTCACTATATCACCAAAAATCCGCTATCTCAAAATCAAACTCCTCTCACAAAAACCCACGAGGTCAATATGCGTTGATTTCACTTTTATACAGATGTGCGATTGTGTGGTCTGTTGTTCCCGACCGTGTCAATCAAACGCTGATTCGGCGGATCACACCTGATGAAACACTTAGTGAAACACTTCGAGGCTTCGTTTGGCCATAGTCACGTGACATGGGTGTTTTGAATCACGCTTCGAATCAGTGTTTCGAAACATCTGCGCTTCGGGATCTCGCAAAGCTTCGGAACGACTGTTTCGCGGCAGCCATCCCTAGCTATATGTGCTAATTGGCTACTTTTTTTTATACCATAAGAATAAGTAGACGATCTCTCAACATTAAGCAGGAAATACAGCTATCACTTACTTTACACACACACACACACACACACACACAGAGTAACCCAATAATAACTCTGTGGCGTAAGCACCGATGATGGATTATAATAAAGCTGACGAACTTCTCTCTCTCTCATGTGCTGCTCGTGCTCGCTCTCTCTGACAGCTCTCGCTCAGCGCTGATGACGTCGCAGCAATAGAGCGTGCTGATTGGTCGGAATTTAAACACACCTGGGGTCTCATTTATAAAACTGTGTGAAGGATCCTTACTAAAAGTGTACGTGCGTCCAAAAGCCAAAAATGGCGTACGCAAACAAATATTCAGACTTATAAAACCGTGCGTACGCCAGAACCTGCGCAGAATTCCCTTTAAAAATCCCAGTCAGCGGAAGATTGTGCGCACGCGCGTCTCCTCCCCGAAATAACCATATATGGAGCTTACAACGCCTAGTTTTACTATGCATATCCTCATCTGCATATCATTTGCATATGATTATTCATCCACGTGATAACATGTTTAACGGTACAAGACATTTGGAAAATATGAAATACGGATGTGCCGTCACATTAGTTACACTAATAAAAAATAATTTTGTAGCCTATCCTTGACTTGTTTTTGAATAAATAAATCAAATAGTGTTAAATACATTTAAAAAACAATTTTCTCAGACAATCTGCTATTATCATAAGCAATTATCTCTGTAGTTAAAACATTAAAACAGCATGCCAGAGGAAAAGTGTTTGAAAGCATTGCATCCACAACAAATATTTCTATTCATTGAATATAAAAAAATGTTGTAACTTCTCAGTAATGATTTCATGTAATTTAAGTGTCTAACTCCTTTAATCAGAATGGCATATTTAATCTAAATGTTTATATCAGAAGTAAAACATAGTTTTATTTATTTACACTGATATTGTGAACATATTTCACAGAACACTGTATTTATGATTATAATGAAGATTTACGGTTTTAGATGCGTTAGCTGCACAGTTTTACTAAAGAACAAAGGGATGGATATTTAACAAAGGGATGGACATTTAAAAAGGATGGATGTTTGCTTCATGTGATAGGCTTGGTGAGTGAAATTATATTTGTATTATCTTTCTGTATACTGTATGTATAATTTTCTTTAGATTTTCTGTCTAAAAGTGACCAAAAAGACATTTAGCTCCAGCTCACCATCGGTGTCGCCAAACTGCTCCGTCTCCAAAACGTACGTGCGTACGCACGGCTCAAAGTTTGCTTAAAGGTGCGCACATTCTCCCGTCAAGTTTGTTTTTTATAGATCACAACCTTTGCGTGGAAACTGGCGTACGTACGTTTCCAGCGCCGTTTTGTGCGTACGCACGCTTTATAAATGAGACCCCTGGGGCCTCATTTATAAAACTGTGCGTAGAATCCTTACTAAAAGTGTACGTGCGCCCGAAAGCCAAAAATGGCGTAGGCAAAAAAATATTCAGATTTTGAATAAAGTGACCAAAAAGACATTTAACTGCTCCGTCTCCGAAACGTTCGTACGCACGGGTCAGAGTTTGCGTGCAGGTACGCACATTCTGCCGTCAAGTTTGTTTATATAAATCACAACTTATGCGTCGGAAGTGGCGTACGCCTCTTTCAGGGCCTGTTTTGTGCGTACGCAACGGTTATAAATGAGGCCCCTGGCCTTTTTACTCTGATAGATGGGCTCAGGCCCGGGCTGCGTTCCAGTCCAAAATTGTCATGCCCTTCGCTCGCTAACTTCCCTCTGTCTCGTTCACTCGGATATACGTCATTGCTTACGTTGCACGAGTGCCCACTACTGGCGGAAACCGCAATGAGCTGAACTGAAACGTCCTAAGCCCTTGATCACTTTGAATGAGTTGATTTATTATTTACTTTTTTTCCCTTTAAGAATTTGTTTAATGCAGCATCCACATGTATATATGTGTGTTTGGGTTATTTTAAAATAAATAAATAAATAATAATTAATATATCATAGAGTGTTTGTTGTGGTGGTGATTAGACGATCTGTGGTTACGTCACAATCGTACTGCATTGTGGGACATTTAGCTGCCTGAAGTGTTCATATGAAGTAGACTCGCTCCCTCTGTCTAAATCGAGGGAACGAGTGTCTGTCCATATAAACTTCCCTCGTTCACTTCACGAAGTGGAGCCCACTTCAAAATGGTGGCAGGGATTCCCCCGAGGGGAAGTGCTTAGGGAAATTCGCAAGTGCGTGTCTAAAAGTGGACTGGAACGCAACCCCTCTGTCTCGTTCACTCGGATGTACGTCATTGCTTACGTTGCACGAGTGCCACTATACTGGCGGAAAGTGCAATGGGCTGAACTGGAACGTCCTAAGCCCTTGATCACTTGGAATCAGCCATGGAGTTGATTTTTTTTTTTTTTTTTTAGAATTTGTTTAATGAAGCATCCAAATATAAATAGGTGTGTTTGGGTTGTTTAAAAAAATAGAATTAATATATCATAGAGTTGTTTGTGGGGCTGGTGATTAGATGAGATCTGCGGTGACGTCATAATCGGGTTGCATTGTGGGATATGGAGCTGCCTGAAGTGTACATGTGAAGTAGACTCGCTCCCTCGTCAAAATCGAGGGAATGAGGGTCTGTCCATGTAAACTTCCCTCATCCACTTCGCGAAGTGGAGCGCACTTCAAAATGGCGGCAGGGATTCCCTGAGGGGAAGTGCTAAGGGAAGTTCGCAATTGCGCGTCTAAAAGTGGACTGGAACGCAGCCCCGGAGTGGAGCGGAGAACCGGCCGCTCATAAATATGGCCGGAGTTACACCAGATTCTGTGACCATCATAATCACACTCGGGAAAGGCTCTCTCCAAGCAAAGGTTGTCTCACTGGATAGTGGACGCCATTGCTTTGGCTTACCAGCAGCAAGGTCGACCGTGCCCCCTTGGTGTGACCGCCCACTCCACCTGGGGTGTGGCGTCCTCTTGGGCTTTAGCGCATGGCGCCTCGCTAACAGACATCTGCAGAGCTGCAGGCTGGGCGACACCCAACACATTCGCCAGATTCTACAATCTCCGAGTGGAGCCAGTGTCCTCTCATGTACTCGCTTCAACCAGCTAGAACCGGACCCACTCAGGTGTCTTCGCTTGCTCGCCATTCCACTCTACGGACTGGATGCGTGCGATATTCTCCTCAGGTGAGCTTCCCCGAAAGCCCTGAGTTCCTCCAGCACTCCTGATGTCGGCGCCAGTGTCTATTGCCTGAGGTCGGCTAGGTGCCTCCCGTGTGCATGGTACCTCCTCTGAGTGACCCCCACATGTGTATTCCCACTGTAAGCCTCTCTGAGCATGTGTCTTTCCCTCGGCAAGCCACCTTGCCACCCCTGGGGTTGAAATATTCCACCTTCAGCTGGACACCCCAGTGTTCTCCATATGCATCCTTTGGGTCATATGTGTATTTTCTAAGTCCCCCCCTCTGGGTTGGCAGTAATTGCATATTCCCCTCAAAACCTGGGATATGCTCCCCAGTGTACCTTGGTATTCCTGTGCTAATAGGAGTCCTTCGTCCGTGCTAGTCTCACGACAGGGATCTCAGATTTACGCAGGGCACTGGAAGACAGCTGAGAAGTGGCGTGATTAGACTGGTATCCCCATTCGTCGTCATCCGACGGAACTCGGAGTGACAACGAAAGGGAACGTCTCGGTTACGGATGTAACCCTCGTTCCCTGAGTAGGAAACGGAGACGTTCCGTCTGCCTGCCACTTCCGCTGTACCGCTGAAACAGCCGAGTTCAGTCTTGGCTCCTCAGCGAAGAAACATATCTGCATATTGCCGGCTTTCTCCTTTTATTCCCACGAGGTGGGGCGGATTTATGCCATGCAAATTCCGCAGACCCATGGCATTTGCTTGCCATTGGCTCGTTTTGTATACTTGAAGTCGATAGGCTTCCTAAGTGAAACCCCCATTCGTCGTCATCCGACGGAACGTCTCCGTTCCCTACTCAGGGAACGAGGGTTACATCCGCAACCTAGACGTTTCTTGTGCCATGTGCTCTCGTCTAATTGTCAACCCCGCCCATCTTGTTATCTCGTTATTGGTTTATTTCCCCCACCTGCCTGCCTTGTTACTCTTTTGTTTGTTAGCCTATTTAATCTCCCTGTGTTTGCTGTCTGGTGCCGATTTGTTGTAATTGTTACGTGTTCCAGTTTGTGTCCTCTCGTTTTGTTCCTGGGGTTGGAGTTTGTACCTTTCCTGTTTGGCATCCGAATAAATCACTCTGCATTTGAATCTACGTCTTTTATATAAAGGCTATATAACATAGAATTGTATGACCAAGACCAAACTGACCACCAGCAGGCCTCATTGTGTAGTAGAGATTACTAACCTGGCACAGCCATATTTGTTTATCTTTACTAGTTGTTTGCAAAAGTAGTAATCGAGTCTTCAGACTTTGTTTTAATTTGAAATACCACCGATATTCCATTTATTTATTTTCTAATACAAATAACATTAAAGCTGTCAAGGTAAGAAACATCTGCCTAGTTGAGGTGATTGACACTGGCAAAGGTGAGTGAAAAATTATAAATAATAGGTAGGCCTGTTGATATTAATAATAATATTAAAAATAATTGTGTGCAGCACTTAATAAAGGTCAAATAAATAGGTCTATAAAATAAATAAATAAATAAAAAAACATTGAAATTATAATAACATGAGTAATAGAACTAGTCAGCTCTTATGCCTATTCAGGTGAGCATGCTCAGTAAAAAATTTTTAGGTCAAGGTGAAAATGAAATGAGCAGTAGGCTCAAAACTAAATCACAACAGTAATACAGAATATTGGGAATCAAAATCAGTAGGTGTGCTGGATTTGTACTTGTTGATGAATTGTGTCTTTGGGATAGGGTCAGCAACAGCAATCTCCTCTCCTCACTTCAGGGTGCCTTCTGGAGCCCTGGCATGGAGGGATGACAGATTGAACACAAAAAGCACCATATTCAGTAAATGGCAAGATGTGCTGCTGTCTGCTTTTCTCTGTGACATAATTTTACAAAATATGTAGCAAATTAAAAGATTAAAATTTTTAATTAAATACATTTTTTTAATTTAAATTAAAAGCCTTCATATTTATAGCAATTAAAATCAGTAATTGTAAAATCAGTGTGCTTACCATATCAATGTGAACTGTGTGCTTGCCTCTGGCTGGTGAGAAGTTCAATGTCTGGTTGCAGTCTAGTGGTAGCCAGTCTCAAGGTCTGATGCAAGTGCTTATCTGTGAGTCTGTTCCTTGTTGGATTCTTGGTTTGCTTCATGCGGGAAAAGGTTTGCTCCCAGATGTAGGTGCTGCCAAAAACTGTGGACATCCTCATTGCATGCTGTTTGATGTTTGGGTAGGTTTCCTCTGGGAGCGCAGCATAGAACTCAATGAGACTGCCAGACTTGAACGCGTCTTTAAGGATATCACAATTCTGCAACTCGGCTAGTTCAAACTGAAGAGAGGGAAGGGCATCATTTATGTCGGCACCAAAGGGGTTCTGGAACAAGCGTATTCCTTTACCGTTGACATGAAGCTCACGGAACCGCGCACTGAACTCTCCCTGCAGCATTTCCAGTGCATCCTTGCACTTTTCGACTGGGAACGGGACAGCTGGTTTCTCAGCGCAGTAGCTTTGGGTGGCAGGGAGATGCGTGAAGTCCAGCTTTTATAATATATTAGCAGAAATGTCAACACAACCATGGAAAACATCAAATAATTAAAATGTAAACATAAGTCTAAAATCACAATGAACACTTAATTATCTCTTAAAATTAAGGTGCAAAATTAAAGAATACATAAGAAATGCTTAAAAAAGAGTAATAAAATAGTGCAACGTGTTAAATAAACATAGAGAAACCGACGACGGTCTTGCATTATTAGCAGACGACTGACTACGGTCAGACTTAAAAAATCCAAAAAACTGCCATACTGGCGAGCTAACTTTTCCTGTTTTATCAACAATCGCTGCGGGACTCATTTTCCACTTATCACTCCACGCCGGCTCTGTTACTGAAGAATCCAACACGAGACAACGATATGGCGCAACCATACTGTTAAGGGGGTCGCACACCGGACGAGAAGCGCCGCGTCAAGAACAACTAACGTTAGAGGTATCGCAAACCGGACGCGCACTTTCTCAGTTTATGGCCAGCAATATTGTTAGGCTATGTTTAAGGACATTATGAAATTAAGATAATGTCTGTACAATTTTATGATTGTACTGTACAATTAAATATCATCGTTGCTACACTTTACCTCAGAGCGTCCGTTAACTGCATGAATTGAGAATCTCACCTATAAATCCGACAACATCAGCAATTTTCATTCAGTCAGCTCATTTTTGTGAATGAATGTAAAACTAAATGTATATTGCAGCACAGGGTGAAGTCAGTATATACATTAACGACGATTTGAGACAAATATAATGTCAATTTAATATTAAACTATGTAAATGGCCCTCTGTGGCGCGGCAGGATTTTGAACTCGGTCCTGAGCCGTTGCTGGGCGCCGCGGACAGACGCCGAATGATGCCGCGGGTGTGTGTACACTCATAGAGAATAATGTGTTCGAATTTGAAAGACATGGCGCTATAAACTGAGAAAGTGGGTGCGCGTCCGGTGTGCGATACCTGTCCTAGACGCGATGCGGCGCGGTGCTGTCCGGTGTATAACGTGTGCAACCCCCTTTACATGACCGGCTGTTAGCGTGTCACCCAGTACGTTGCTAGGTTACCAGAGAGTGAATTCATTTGTTCATGCAACCAAACTTGAAACGCAACTTTCTTCCGACGAAAAAAATAAAATAATTATCGAACGTTTTATCGAACGCATTTTTTATTGATATTGATTACGTGTCCATCTTTATCGTTTTATCGCCCAGCCCTAGTAACCATATCTCCAGTTTAATTTCAACTGACCACACACACTGTTAACCATTGCTGCAAATGTATTCTACGTTATGGGAGCACCTCATTTCCTTCCAAAATTAAACAAAAAAACGTTAATGCTGTGTTTCTGCTACTCCCCAGAACAAAATGCTATTAAATGTAAGTCATTTAAGTGTCAACGTAATAATCAATGTACTTTATGCATCAATATTTACCGATAATTACTCCAAATATAGCTGCTGCTGTCAGCCCCGCTTAAAATCATTGGCAACGTGGATTTGTTTTGAACTATGTAGAGCTACATGAACCACGTGACCGCGTGGCGGCGAGATCACAGAGTGTCGCAACTCTCATATTTAACGGCTCTGGGTTGCGTTTCCCGAAAGCATCGTTAGCCAACTATGGTCGCAAGCTCCGTTGTTACCAATAGAGTTCAATAGAAATTTCGATCATAGTTGGCCAACGATGCTTTTGGGAAACGCACCCCAGCTCAGTACTTAAATGAGAACTCCGGCGCAAAATGAACCTTTGGTCTAATTACACATTGTTACCTAGTCAACTTTGTCAGAGTCCAGACAGTTTAATAAGAAGATATTTTATACATACAGTCAACTTCGCGTATACAGGCAGGAGCCATCTTTGAAAAACAGTCTCTATTCGATCTACGAACGCCGATCCAAGTGCGCTGGTGAGATGTGAACGAGCTATAAGTTGTGATAAGGTGAGCGCGAACAGCAGGCTTGGATCGGCGTTCGTAGATCGACTGGTAGAGACTGTTTTTCAAAGATGGCTTCTGCCTGTATACGCGAAGTTGACTGTATGTTTAAAATATCTTCTTATTAAACTGTCTGGACACTGACAAAGTTCTCAATGCTTCGGTTTGAAGGTAGGGACCCTCATTATGCTACCGTGTTAGTGTGGGGCTATTTTCAGCCTTGTTAGTGGTATTAACAAGCGATTTTTATTTGTCATTTCTCTATGCCCAATATACTAGCGTTATACTAGCTTTATAGGCTAAACTGTTTTTAGAGATAAAACTATTTACATTCGATAATCATGAAAACAAATCTCAGATAACGGTTGACTAGGTAACAATGTGTAATTAGACCAAAGGTTCATTTTGAACCTTGAACCTTTGAACCGCCGGAGTTCTCCTTTAAAAATGTATAATTACATTGTAACACTGACACCTTAAAATAAAGTGTAACCGAAGCTTGCATGGCGAGAAGTGTGATACAGGCTTGCTTTGTCAACTGAAGTGTTTGTGGTTTCCTGATCTCTCTGCATAAGCGCAAAAGTTAAACAGGTGTTGAAACGATAACTCGCTTCTCTAAACTTATGATAGAGTGTGGGGGCGAGAGGCAGGATGTGGTTTTGTTTCCAGTTGCTCGTGGCCGCATTTCGAGGTGAAGACTATACGCACTTGTGTTATTTTTTCCTTTTTGAATTTATTGTCTTTGTATTATTCTGAAACCTTTTTAAGTAAAACGAAACCATTTTTTGGTTATTCGAAAAACTTTCAAAACAAGTCTCAGAGTGATTTTCCCTCAGAGAAATCTTTACTTTGTTATAAGTTTGGATATTTATACTAAGCAAAGGCCCAGTGTAACGGACCCAGGACTGAACTGGATCGGACACCACCGAGGACCCTGAAACAACTTCTAGCATCTTAAACCTACAGGTAAGGGCAATCTATGATTGTAATAGGTTATAGGAATGTGGGAGAAAGACTTGGATGTTACAGCTGTATAGAAACACAACAGGTGCCAACTTCACCTGTCACTAACATCGTTTTTTTTTTTTTTATTCTATCAAGTGTAAAAAAGTAACACCACGTAAAGTGTAAGTTTAACTCGATTTAGTGTGGACCAATATAAATACAGAAAAGTGTTAATTTCCACACTATGAGACCAACACGCGATGTTGTCCGTATACTTCTCCAAAAAGAGCGAGAGACAGAGGGAAAGAGAACAAACTCAAACACGGTCCGGGTATCGTTCGTTCATTTGTTTGTGCTTTGATATATGAAAACGAAAAAACCCAGGTAGCAAAGAATTCTGGCCTAGATTTGGAACATAAATAGATAAGCCACATTTAAAATCATTTTAAAATATTTTTGAGTAAAATCCCAATGTTTTCCCATACAGAAAAGTAATATATTCACATATATGTGAAACACTGTAAAATATATTTTACAGTGAAAATGTTAACATGTTATTTAACAATAACATGTTATGCATTTTAAAAATATATTTTCTAAATGTATTTCAATATATTTTACAGTGTTTCACATATTTGTGAATATATTACTTTTCTGTATGGGAAAACATTGGGATTTTACTCAAAAATATTTTAAAATGATTTTAAATGTGGCTCAAGATCGGCCATACATATATGGCCCACATATCTATATTTGACATCTGGGCCAAATAGTCCATTTGATATCTGGCCCATGTCTTGGGTGCCGTCTTAAATCCAGTGCCATCTCTGCCAAACCCGGGCGATGTTTGGCCCACATGCTGTATGCCAGTGCCGGATGAATGCCAGCTTTGCCAGACACATGCATGCCAAATCATGGGCAAATTTGTTTGCTGACTGTAGCTTAAGCTGCTCCCAGGTAGCAAAGAATTCTGGCCCAGATTTGACATGAAGCCGGCACGGCATTCAGGCGGCACTGGCATGCGGCATGTGAACCGAACATAGCCCGGTTATGGGCAGATTGAACCGTTTTTAAGGCGGCAAACAGGATATGGGCCAGTGGTTAAAACGTGTATTATTTGTCTCACACGTAAAATATAGAAATGTGGCCCACATATGTCTGGCCAGACTTATCCCACAGTTAAAATGTAATTTCAGATATTTTATAATTGATAATATTTTCATAAACACAGCTGTTTCCCCTATTCCTGTTTGCACCATGGGCTTATTGCTCTCTATTAACAAGGTTTAATTAGCCTAATAATTTAAAATATGAAACACCATAAATTTTAAATTTACAATAGAACTTTAATTGTTTGATTGTCTCATTTCATGCACAAGAAGGCCAATCGTTTCTTTCTTACAACGTCCTAATATGGCAAAAAAAAAAAAACATTTAAAAAATTTTTTACCAATCAGGTTGCATCTAGAAAAACGCACCCAGAAAGCGCGCCTAAACCGCAGTGCTTCATGGGTTTGCAGTTTTACCTCATTGTAGTCTTTACACTCAATCTTGTATTTTTGGCTTCTTTATATATATATATATATATATATATATATATATTTTTTTTTCTTCAATTGAAACTGTGCAATCTTGCGATTTAGCCGCTTTAGTTAATGGTTTAGAACGCTTCAACCCAAATTTAAAAAATATATATTTATTTATACTTCCGGATCCAGCGCTGCCGAAGAAGAAGTGGGCGCGCACTGATGCACTCGACTGCATTTCACTAACGGTTGCGGACTCCTCACCTCAAAGTGAGCGAAGTTTGGTAAGTGATCATTTTTAATTTTAGAGTTAGTATGAGTTAGTATAGTCGGAAAGTTAAATGTTAAAGATGTGCCACAATGTATAATTGTAGCTGTTAGTGAAAATGTAGAAGTTGACTAAATGTTTGTCGATTAACGTTACATTTAACGTTACATGACATCAGACATCTTTATTTTATATCACAGCCATTTATTTATTTCAATTTAAGTGACATACACTGATGGATTAACATACTAAAATGTATAGCAGTAATTGGCACCTAAAACATCACACAAAAATATAAATATCATAAGGATATTGATTACTTTTGTTTATATTCTATTGATTGAGGATTTTAACAATTTTGTGCCATTATGATATTTATATCTTCTATAGAGATTATCAAATTTTAAGTTCGATAATTTTTAATGCTAATTTGCGTTATATAAACAACATATCATGACAAAGCCCTCTTAAATTTCAAATATGCTGAGACACAGAGAGATAAAATCCCGTATTTGTAAAAAAAAGTTTAACATTTAAGAAATAGCCTAAACATTTTTTGCAATTATGCTAACTTACATCATTACAGCGATTACATGTTATTATCATGTATATTACACACTGGCAGTTTAAAGTTTTGAAAAACAGCTTGACTGTATTTTTTAGCAAGTAGCCTAAATGTAAGTTAGCCATGGTGAGTAAAAGAGAGATTAGATTTAGACCTCCTAAACATTTGACATCAAATTTAGCCTATGTTTGTGTGTTTGCATTTCTAATCCATTGTGGATTTTGTTGTGGTCTCACTCATTATTTATGCAATTTGTTAACATTTTTGTTTGATAAATTATGTAACAAGTGAGCAAGTGGGTTTATGGGTTTGGATAGTTTGTCTTTCATTTTGAAATTAAATAAGAAGAAATGAAAAAAAAAAAAGATTTCAGCTGTGAACCAAAAAATGAAAATATAGTCAAAATCGTATATTTTTGTTTATTTAAAAAAACAAAACATTTTCTTTCTGCTTATTTCATTTTAAACTGAAAAACAAACTTATCAAAACGTACACGGACCTTGTAGTCTCATTCATTTATGATTGTTTTTGTTTGGTGTGTGTGTGTGTGCTTTCTATATTATTAATAATTTATATAAATATTTTTTCAATTTATAATGTTCTCTTTTGTGTTTGTTTCAGGTTCAAGAACAAAAGACCTGAGTAAAGCCACGATATGGAAAAGACTTGTTCAAGAGCTGACATTCAAGAGCTTGTTCAAGAGCTGACATTCAAGAGCTTGACATTCAAGAAGTTTTTTGTTTGTTTTTTTGTAAATTGTTTTGTTTAAATGTGAAAAAAATAAACATTTGTTAAGAATACTGTTGTGTTTCAGACATTTTTCAGCTGAGCAGGGTGTATATAAAGTGGCTAGATCATGGTTTAGTTGAGGCTGACATGAATCAACCCAGACAGCAACAGTGTCTGCCCAGATCCGGCCCACTTCTTGTACATGTGGATTCCACACGGCCCAGATGTGTACCGGATCTGGGTCGACACTGTTGCTGTCTGGGAATTGTTTGGTCCTACAAAGGACCAGAATAGGGCCAGCTATAGTCATACATTTGGCTGAGGTATGGCTATGCCATGGGCCATATGTGGCCCGAGTTCTGGCAACCAGACCTGGTCCAGTCATGTACCGTAATTCATTGCTGTATTTGGGCCAAGTGAAAGTGGGTTGTGTGGCCCGTCACTGGGCCAAACCAATTTTGCTATGTGGGAAGTAGAAAACAACTCCTTTTTTTCTTTTTATTTGAAAAACGAAAAAACGAAATTATGACTTGATTTTTGGTTTTCTCGTTTTTGCACGGAAATCAGAGAAACTACTTGATATTCCGATTTTCCCCTGTGGGTGGGGCTAAATCTGATTGGCATGATATGCATTAATTGTTTTTCAAATTAAGAGTTTTCCAAACACTGTATTTGTTAGCCTGTAAAATTAATAGTCTATATGCTTGCTATATGTTACCCAATTATTTGGCTTCACTGACTGAAAAAATCTATTGAAATAGCCTAAATGTAAACATGTTCACACATTGAAGTTGTCACGGTGGTTATCAAACAAAAGGCAGAATGGAGAGAAGGCCCTTCTTATAGTTTATATTGCATTCCATCGCAATATAGGTTACTTTTGCCTTCCCTATACTCCTGCTCACTACAGTTTAGAGGATGCCTTTCAAGACAATCATTGGCAAACACCTACAGTAGTCAACCAGAATGCCTATTATCGCCGCAGAAAAAATAAACCAGTCACATTTCAAGTACTTCGCGAAATGACCGCGAGGTGGCGTAAATGGATACTGTGCAAAACAGCAGCAATTGCCGCATTTTGAAATGTAAGTGGGGTTAATGTCAATTAACAGTAAGGATGAAAAACTACAACTATGGTAAACAGAATATAATTTTTTGAATAATATCCTATATTTCATATTGTAGGCCTATCTCGACGTCGGTTGGCGACATAAGCCTCTTCCCCGGGGGAGCAGCGCAATAACAAAAAAAATAAATAAATAAACAAACCAAAATAAATTAGGTGCAATGAAGCTGATTTTTACTATTCTATTGAGGAATGAATGAATGAAGAGCGCTTTTAGTCCAAAAGAGCGCACATTTAGAAAAAAATCGTATATGTTCACGTCTCATTGCTTTAGAGAGAATTATCATTTCTATAAATTTGTTCACTAAATGATGTGCTCTCGAGGGGTTTGAGTGCTCTCTCCACTGCCACCACAATAGAATAAGCCTAGGCCTACATGTCATCAAAATGTAAAAAATGAAAATGGAAAAAAAAAAAAAACGTGGGGAACTCGCGCCCATATCGTCACGTCCCGCCAGAAAGGGCGTGGTCTCACTCTATAAATATGCTCGTTAGGCTGGTACAAGCTGGTTTTAATCGCCGAAGCGAACCAGAGCGTATTCCAAGCACGGCAAGATACGCAGTACTCGTTCCCTCTCTAGAGAGAACCGAGGTTACGTTAGTAACCGAGTACGTTCTCTTACGAGAGTATCTCTCGTACTGCGTAATAGCTTACGCTAGGGGAACACAATGCAACACACCGTGCGTACAGGGATCCAACACCAAAGTCCCAGGGGCCGAAGCCCAGGGCTCATATAGTGCATAATCACCATAAACTCACATAGAGTGGAGGAAGAGAGGCTGGAAGCGTCATTCCTTATAAAATAGCACCCAGCGGGGCTATCATATGACAATAAAGATCTGGGTGGCCATACGTGTGTCAACACTCATGGGGCTGCAGTAAACTCAGCATCTGGGCCGCACAGCGGGGCAGATAGCACTGAATTTTAGACCGCCAAAAGCTTAGCTTGTAAGGCGGCTACCTCCAGGTTATAGTATTTTATAAATGTAGACAGCGAGGCCCAGCCCGCAGCCGTACAGATATCTTGCAGGGAAACCCCGCTAGACCATGCCCACGAAGAGGCCACGCCTCTCGTGGAGTGCGCTCTGACACCCAACGGGCACTGCAGGCCCTTTGCAGTGTAAGCGAGCGCAATGGCATCCACTATCCATCTGGATAGGCTCTGTTTTGAGGCGGCAAGTCCCTTGGAGCGCCCGCCAAACAAAACAAAAAGCTGCTCAGTCTGTCTGAAAACAGACGAGCGCGACACATAAGCTCTTAATGCCCTGACGGGGCAAAGGAGACTCGCGTCCTTCTCCTCATTGAGAACCGGAAGGGCGGACAGGGAAATTACCTGGGCCCTGAACGGTGTATTGAGGGATTTCGGCACATACCCGTGCTTAGGTTTGAGAACGACCTTCGAGTCATTAGGCCCAAACTCCATACATGACGCGCTTACTGAAAACGCCTGCAAGTCCCCTATGCGCTTCACTGAAGCGAGAGCCATGAGAAACACTGTTTTGAACGACAGGTGTTTCATGTCCACCAGCTGGATTGGCTCGAACGGGGCGCCTTTCATGGCCTCCAGGACCGTGGAAAGGTCCCACGTCGGGACTGAAGGGGGCCTGGGAGGGTTTAGCCTCAGAGCTCCCCTAAGGAAACGCACGACTAAGTCGTTCTTCCCCAGCGACTGGCCAGACACCGGTTTTGCAAACGTTGCTATGGCCGCCACATATACTTTGAGCGTGGATGGGGTCCTGCCCTTATCCAGTAGCTCTTGAAGGAAGGAAAGCACTTCCGAAACCCCGCATTCCACAGGTGAAAAGCTCTGGGCTTGACACCATGCAGAGAAAACAGACCATTTCGAGGAGTAGAGCCGCCTGGTAGACGGAGCTCTAGCCTGCACGATCGTGTTTAACACTCCTTCTGGGAGGCTAGCGGGTACCCGTTGATGGCCCATGCGTGCAGGGACCACAGCTCCGGGCGAGGGTACCAAATCGAGCCCTCCGTCTGAGAGAGGAGGTCTCTCCTCAATGGTACAGGCCATGGGGCAGTGCTGGTCAGCTGCATCAGGGCAGGGAACCACGTCTGGTTTGTCCAGAGCGGAGCTATGAGCAGCACTGGGCATCCGTTTTCCCTGATTCGTTCCAACACCTGAGGCAGGAGCGAGACAGGAGGAAAAGCATATAGGGGGCAGCGGGGCCAAACATGAGCCAGCGCGTCCTTGCTTTTCGAGAAAAACTTCGGGCAATGAGCGTTTTCGTGGGACGCGAATAGGTCCACCTGTGCTCTGCCGAACGTTTTCCACAGCAGCTGGACCGTCTGCGGGTGCAGCGACCACTCCCCTGCTGGTACATTGTTCCTGGACAGTCTGTCTGGTCCCACATTCAGGTGACCAGGCACGTGCGCTGCTCTCCGTGAGAGCAGGTTGTGCTGAGCCCAGACCAGGAGGCATT
The DNA here is from genome assembly GCA_029959095.1 of Rhinichthys osculus. Classification (NCBI taxonomy): domain Eukaryota; kingdom Metazoa; phylum Chordata; class Actinopteri; order Cypriniformes; family Leuciscidae; genus Rhinichthys; species Rhinichthys osculus. The sequence continues at coordinate 3,446,893 of JARWKJ010000013.1, read as the reverse complement.
CCGTCAGCCTGTGAAGGTTTCATGACCTGACGCCGCCCTGGCGATTTATGTATGCCACCACTGACATGTTGTCCGACCGGACCAAGACGTGGTGGCCTGTTACCTGGGGACAAAAACGCCGTAGCGCTTTGTCGACTGCTATCATCTCCAAGCAGTTTATGTGAAGGAGCTTTTCCCGTTCTGACCACAGGCCAGCTAGCGGTCTGCCCTCGAGCAGCACTCCCCAACCCGAGGTGGAGGCGTCCGTAGACACCACCTTCACACTCGAAGCGGTCCCCAGACTCACACCTGACTGATACCAGTCGGTTATTTTCCAAGGTTCCAGAGCTGAAACACACTGAAGGTCGACCCTGAGGCGAAACAGACCCGCTGTCCATGCCCTGGGTGGAACCCGCGCTTTCAGCCACATCTGCAGTGGGCGCATGCGGAGCAAGCCCAACTGGAGTACAGAGGCCGCTGAGGCCATCAGCCCCAGCAATATCTGAAACCTTTTGAGCGGAACTATCGAGCCGTGGCGGAAGGATTTCGCGACGCGCTGAATATTTAGTCCACGCTCTGGTGACAGGCGTGCCGTCATGGATAGCAAGTCTAACACTGTTCCCAGAAAGGACATTTTCTGACTGGGAGACAGTGAGCTCTTCGCCCAATTGACTGTGAGGCCCAGCTCCTCGAGGTGCTCGAGTAATGCGGCCCTGTGTTCTATGAGCTCAGATCGTGATCAAGCTAGAATCAGCCAATCGTCCAAGTAGTTCAGGACTCGCATGCCCTGAAGTCTCAGGGGTGCGAGCGCCGCGTCCATGCACTTCGTGAATGTACGAGGTGCTAGGGACAGGCCGAACGGCAGGACTGTGTATTGATATGCCTGGAAAGCGAATCTCAAGAATCGCCTGTGATGGGACGCTATTTGTATTTGGAAATAGGCGTCTTTCAGATCTATTGACATAAACCAGTCCCCGTGGCGCACTTGCGCGAGGATTTTCCTGGTCGTAAGCATTCTGAACTGGCGTTTCACAAGCGCTCTGTTCAGCTGTCGTAGATCTAAAATGGGTCTGAGACCTCTGCTGTATAGGCCCCCTTTGCTCTGAGCTTGAGATAAAGGTTCTATAGCACGTTAGCTCAGTAGTTTTGCTATCTCGGCTCGAAGTAGATGAGATACTTCGTTTTTCACCGGCGTCTCGACGCGCGCCGTATAACGGCGGGGACGTCGAGCGAACTGTAGCGAATAGTCTCTTTTTATAGTGTTCAGCACCCATTCTGATACCCCAGGAAGCTGTGCCCACACTTTCGCGTGAATAGCTAGGGGTAGAATGAGATCTGGGCTCTGGCCGAGACATAGTGACGGCAAGGGAGCTCCGGCGTGCTGTAACGCAGACACTGTGTTTACAGTGTGTGAGGCGGGGGGCGGGGCGATCGCGGCGGGCAGCCTGGCCTCGCTCAAAACCCTTATACCAGTTTGCTAAGGGAGAGAGAGCGGGGCGAGCCCCGTGGGGCTTAACATGTCTGTGAGTGAATGTGGGCGCAGGACAGCGGGCACATTTACTGCACTGAAAAACACCGTCAGCCTGAGCTGACTGAATGCGTGTTGGTTTCGTTTTTACAGAACCCGTGGGACATGTGATGTGTAGTGTTTGTGGGCACTGAGACGTAGGCACATTCACTACATTTAGTGCACAATCGACATGAGGCGATTTTGTTTGTGCGAGCCCTGCATTTTTGCGGGCTGTGTTTGTGTGTAGAAATGAGCCCTGGGTTGTGGGCATTTTCAATACACTCATAACACCATCGGCTGTGGCCGGAATACCAGAAAATACACCGCTTATGTGATTTATCTGGGTCGCCGTGGGAACAGCATTTGTGTGCAGGCAAGCGGGCATGGTACTGGCTTGCTTACTGCAAAATACACTGGAACAGTCGCATTTTCTGGAACTGAACGAGAGAAAATTTCAGTGGAAGTCTGGCCGCGGCGAGACTAAATTTTTATCTGCTGCGAGAGGCGAAGGCTTCGGGTTCCGCCACTGGGCCACAGGGAGAACTACATTAACGCAAGCAGATAAGAGAGCGTCATCACAGTTTTGTGTGTGTCGGCGTTTGTATGCAGGTGTGCGTGTTATACAACATGCTCATTGCTGCAATAATGACATTTTCAGCCACTCAAACTAGGAGCTGAGAAATGTTTGAGAAATGGAGATTAGTCCGGCCTCAGCGGGGACTGAAACACACTCTTTTCTCATTTGCCAGTGACGCACGCCCATGGGGGGCGGGGTAGATTTCTTATAACGTAAAGAAAGCTAGCCGCGGTTTTAGGGCTCGCGGTCTTGATGCTGGCCCGTTTCCCTGACGACTCGCGGACAGAAGGGGGAGGTCCACAGAGCTCGCCTGTTGCACGGCGGTTGCGCGGGCGCCTCCCAGTCGAGGCCGATGCTTTCCACGGCCTGAGAGAGCAGACGCATCAGCTCAGTCTCAATGCCGGCTCTCTTACCAGTGGTTTGGCGGGAAACGCTAGCGGAGGGGAGGTCCACGGAGCTCGCCCAATCCTCGCTATCAGATGCCAGAAGAGAACACGCCTCGGTGGGTTTGTCGAACTCGTGGACGGACGCGGCGGCAGGCGGCGGCCGTTGTCCGTCAGTGAGCGACTCGAGCGAAGCCGGCGAAGCTGGCGGGCGAACCGGCGAGCTTTGGCGGGCTGGAGAGAGCTCGGGAGCGCGCTGGGCGCGGCGCTTCTTGCGGCGCGGCACCACGGCGGGCTGTGGTGAAGGCTCGGAGAATGATGCCAGGCGAGTCCTCAGTCACCATAGGCAAAAACTCGCAATGAGGGCATCCGCCGTCAGCGAGCGCGATGGCCGCGTGATCCTCACCCAGGCAGGACACACAGATGACGTGACGGTCCCCGTCGCTGAGTGGGGACGCAGCTTTTTTAAAAAGACGCAGCTCTTTTGTGGTGAGAAGTGTGAGTCGCGTCAAGTAAGCGAGCAAACACTCTCAACAGAGTAAATACACACAGAGTATGAAAGGATATAGAACGCCGGAAAGCGCAGCAGGTACGGCAGTTGAAGGCGGCGAGGCCAGCGACTCCAGAGCTCGTCCCGCTGAAAAGCTTGCTTCGACGGCGCGGCTTCTCACTCCGGATCCAGCGATGCGTGTGCTTCGCTGAAGAGATGAAAATCAGCTTGTACCAGCCTAACAAGCATATTTATAGAGTGAGACCACGCCCTTTCTGGCGGGACGTGACGATATGGGCGCGAGTTGCCCCCATTGGTCATTACGTCACGCAGAGTCTCTCTCGATAGGCTGCTGCATTTGCCGCAAGAGCAGCCAATAGGCACGCGAGCTGTCTCGCCTGTGTCTGCTTGCTGCTGCAAAGCGTTTTACATTAATAAAAAATTAAGGATAATTTTTGGCTTCAATATCTCGTGGAAAAGAGGTTTTCCCCTAGCGTAAGCTATTACGCAGTACGAGAGATACTCTTGTAAGAGAACCTTTAGGCCTAAGGTTTTATAGAACACGAGCCTATAATATGTGAGTTATCACACCAGCAAAAGTGCTGAATCGCAAATGGGAAATGATACAACAGGTCAGTAAAGTTACTGAGTAACTTTTATAGATAGGCTACATTCTTTTTCGCTCCGTCCAAGAAAACAGAACAAACAGCAGAACCGCTGCGCCTCCGAGCAACACTTGTTCCTCAAAATATCTGCATTTTTGACAGAATCAGACGAGTAAATGATTCATGTAGACTACCCATTCATAAATACAGTCGTTTGTTAGGTTAAGCGAATTAGGATTTTTAAACGACTCGTTTGAATAAAGGATTCAACTCCCTCAATAAGATGGAAACTTGCCGCCACCTACTGGCGCCTGGCGGTGTTAGTTATATAGTTAACCCGTTTAATCCCAAATTTTTTCTTGCAACTTGAGTACATGAATTTTAGACCTCCCTAACACTCAAACATTATGCCTTTTTTGATTTTATGTTGGTTAAGTTAGTGAAATATTAGGTTTTATACTCGGTCACAGTAGAGACCGGTGGGAAACAACATAGTCAGAATTCATTCAAATTCTTCAATTAAACCTATTGACACAATTCATTCCAAGACATCTAATATCTCGTTTTGTCATTTCGTGAAGAAGGCTTGGGGAGGTGAAAAGGTTGTCATGTACAAGGTTACACCCTGGAGGAACTTCTGCTTGTTCGGCTAGACCCATATGGGCTAGACGTCCAG